>JAPTMW010131497.1:0-17087 GCA_029822955.1 Ostorhinchus angustatus
ATTTCAATTAATTATTAGTCCTAAAATGCAGAAGGATTTTCGTAATATCGCACAGAACCACTTAGTGTATTAAAGAGAATGATAATGTATGTTAGTGCAGATTCATGAGCCCATTCCAAATTATAAACCAAATGTAATCCCTGTAGCTTTGGCTGCTAAATGGAGGTTTTGATTCACTTACTGTAATAAATGGCTCGACTTTTGAATACATTTCAACAGTAATACTTGACACCACGGAGCTTATAGTGTGTGAGATGAAAACAGGATGTGTTTCTAAGCAGATTTAACAATGCAAAATGCATAAAGTGTGAGGTCATCACTCTAAGAGAATGGAGTGTGTAAAAAAGAGAATATGAGCCTGCGAGGTCACGGAAATAAAGATAAATGTGAGTACCAACAGCAAGGCTATGGCAATGGAGCTAATAAGAAACTGTTTTATCTTTTTACAATTTAAATTGTAACCTTGAGTCCACAGCCAGCCACACAGGCTCCCGGTAGAATCATAATTCTGGCAAGGGGGAGCAGCTCTAGGTGTGGGTGCACGGGCCACAGCATTAGCTCTCTGAGTGAAATATATGGCAGTGACGCCTCTCGGCCCCATCCACAATCAATTGGATTCTTTTCCTTTAATATTTACTCGCAGCGATGAGATGCTCGTCTGCATGGTGATGAACAGTCTGCCACTGGCGTTTGAAGGTGACCTGTCAGTGAGTATGGACAAATCTCTCGCTCGCAGAAATGTAGAAAATAAATCATTAGGGGCAGGCAGTCAGACAGGGGCCTCTCTCTCTTCCTCACTCTCCTCGGATTTAAATCAGCTCAGATTTATGATTTGAATTAATGCTTCGTTTGGTCAAAGGAATGGTCGCAGAGACAAATGATGTTTGGTACTGAAACCATCCTAATATTGATTACCGGGTGTCGCAGCAATCTCTTGTTTATATCAAGCACTCTCCTGTGACAGGGTGGCCAGCAGGAGTCATCCTGATAATACGCTGGAGAAATATGGCCCGCTCTGCACCGCAGGGCCATGAAACACAGCTAGCAGCATGCTGTCTTCTTCATCTAGCCCCAGGCTTCCACTCACATGTTTATTTTTAACAAAAGCATTTCATAATTTTACAAAAATATGAACTGACTTATAATGAAGTTTGATTTCAGAATGTTTTAACATTCAGAATAGTGGTCTTAATCCTTGTGTGAATATGTCGAGCTCACAGGCCCATTATCTAACAGCAGTCCAAATTTATAAGTCACTTGACTGATTTAGCTCAGAGTGGGCAGAGGCGCAACAGCATTTGGCTTTGTTAGGACTGGACTAACTGTTCACAGTGCTGACTGGGGTATGACTTCATGCTGTTTTTAAGAGACTCAGACCACAGCTGCGATCAGGAAATGGACGGGAGTTTTATAATCATCCAGCTTAAACTAAGCCATACACACAAACTGATGTGTTTACTTACACAAATTATGTTACCGACCATGATAGGAATTGATATGATAATGAGCGTGCTTCTCTTAATACCACTAAGGACATACTGTAGATTCATTTAATCAGAGAGAGCTACTACATAAACCCATTGAAAAATCTCATCTGGCTAAATACAGGTGCCTCATCTCAGTGTTTGTCTGAAGCTGATCTTGTATTGTGAACTGCTTAAAGCAAAGCACAGCAGAGCCAGCCAGTGAAGGACACTCTGTTCTGTTTGTAGAGTTGGATTGCCCGTCGCTGTCTTTGTGTTGATGTAAATTGAACAGGCTAATGTTTCTCCCTCGCATTAAATATTCATCACAATTAGACCTTCCTGCTTGCATCAATGTTATTAATTATAAGAGAAAAAAAACAACAAAAAACAACCAGTTCAACTCTTAGCCAAAATTACCCAACATTCTGAGTTAGAGACAGGATAAAGTAGAAATAGATATTTATGTAGATGGGAGTGAGAAACAGATAAAATGTAACGGAGAGAGGAACATAAAAAATATGCAGAGATGGGAGGAGAGGTGTGTGTATGTGTGTGTGGGTGTCTTTCTTTGATTGTGCCTCACACTCTTTAGTTGGGCAGAGGGAGCCCTCTCAAAGCACAATGTGGATTGTTCCTGCGCCTCTCAGGAAATGCCACAATTACAGATCACAGACCAAGCAAAACACGTGTGGCGCTGGGCCTTGAGGGGGATAAACAGCCCGCCATTCCCTCCCAGTGCATTGACCCCAGCCACAACCTTCATTACTGGGAGAGAAAATATTGTCAGCTGCCCACTAACAAACACCTGCCAATTTCAAGAGAAGGAATTGCTTTTTCCAGCCACGGAAGGAAAATAAAGTGTTTCTTAGACCTTCAGAAAAGGAGTGGAAAGAAAAGATAAGGCTCTGTTCACAACCTTGCCGTCTTTCCTCTGTCTCTTTCTCACTCTGTCTCACTTACTTCCCCTGTCTTTCACCCTCTGTCTGTCTTTGGCCACTGGGTGCTGCCCTGCCACTCATCTGACTCCTCACCACACAACTCTAATGGAGCTGAAATCCTGTTTGTAATTAGATATGGGAATTCCACTGTCATCAGCCAGATGATGCCACGACATGCCGACCAAACAACTCACCGACAGACAGCACCACATGAAAAGGAGGGGAAGCAGTTCCTGCAAACTTGCAGACATGTTTTCATATGTACATCTATATATATATATATCCATCTTAAACCCATAGTGCCACAACTAAGCTGTATATAAGCACTAATGCAAAATCTGAAAGCCTTTTGTCTCACATCTGTGGCTTCGGTCCAGACTGCTACGCCCAGCAGAGAGTGGAGAGCCACATGCTAGGCTGAAGCTGGACTGGTGGTGACAGGTACCTGGAGTGTTGCCTGACGGAGAGTTGAGAGAAGAGGTTCTGGGTGAGATGATGAGGAAGCATCATTCTTTCTTCCCAGGGTCATCAGGCTAATTTCCGCAAGCCCCGCCCTCACGTGTGTATGTTTGCATGCATGTGTATTTAATATGTATATGTGTGAGCGTGGTTGTGAATGCTTGCTTGCGTGAGAAAGAAAGAGGGGGCCTTGGCCCCTGAGAGCGCTCTGTGAGGAGACCACAGCTGTACACTCCCAGCAGCTAATTGGTCCTTATCTAGCTGTCCCATTCATCTTCATTTTTTACCAATTACTGAGCATTATCTGTGTTCTCAGTTGGGTATGGGACTTAATCCTTTTTGGTTAAGCTGGTGCTACAGCTTGCAAATTTCAAATGGAGGAGGGAGGATGATGGGGAAGGGGGGGACAGGAGGGAAAGGTGGAGGGGAAGGGGAGGTGTGTGTGTGTGCGTGTGTGTGTGTGTGTGTGTGTGTGCGCGTGCACGTGCGTGCATGTGTGTGTGTGTGTGTGTGTGTGTGTGGAGGGGGGCAAAAGTCATAGCAAAAACAAACTTAGAAAACTTCCCATCATCCTTCACTAGCAGGAAGCAATCAATAAACAATGACATCACACCAAGGAGAGAGGAAAAAATGGAAGAGATCAATTATTGGCGTTATAATTCAAGTCCTTGTTTGCAAACGTTGCAGCCTCATTGATTAGGCTGTTCTTGTTGCACTCACCATTATTGACTTGTTAAAACCATATTTTCTCATCATCAGTGGTTTTACGTTTGCGGTCACACAGATAACAACGCTTTAAGGGGCATCATTAATTATTCAAGATGTATTCATTTTAAAGCATAGCGAGTCCAAATCATCGTGTTTACTCTACAAACAATACGAGTATAGTACATTGCTCATCCAGAAGGTACATCAAGACGCTGCAATCTGGGGCAGTTAGCCTTAATTTTCTGAGATCAATGCATAACTAGGCTCCTCTCTATATGGGGTCTGTGCTTGGCCATGCTGCAGAGCTGAGTGGAGTCAGCCTGGAGACCATGCACTAATTACTGGAGTGTTTACTGCTCTGCTGGATAGCATTTGTACCATTTTGGATCATATCAGTGAGTCAATGTGCTCTGCACTAGACCGATAAATAAGACATTAAGATGACAGTGTGTATGAATGAATTTACAGAGGAAAAAATAATAGTCATGATTTAGAGAACAAACATGTCTAAATAGGTAAAATTAACAGCCACACATGTATGTATACCTTTGGAACATAGAGGGGTGCATTTTAGCAGACAGACAGTTCTGCATGCAAAAGCAGAACACATAGAGACACTGTTCCTGCACTTTGATAGGGATCTGTTTGGTCACACTCTGCGCCAGCTGTCAGCCCAGCTCCACTGCTGCGATTTAATTAGTCTGTTTATGTCCTTTCTAATAATAAAGCTCTCTGGGTGGAAGGACACATCCAACTAGCTAGCTGCGCTCTCCAACCTGCTAGCTGTACTAGTGCTGGTGGCCCAGCGCAGCTAAATGTGGGCCATGATGGAGGATAGCGGCTACTTCCTGCTCCTCTAGACAGAACAATGGCCCTCGGGCTCAGATCTAGTATCACCCCCTACTCAATCCTAACCTTAACCATTAGGGGATAAAGCACATACTGACCTGATATGAGTGTCTAGGGGCAACTTCATCCATCTTCCTCTCTAGCTCTCTTGTGGGAGCTTTTGTCAGACGAAGCTCTTGAGAGAGACTAGATTGTAGCCATAGGCTGAATAGAATTCATTTCACGAACATATCATAACACTTCTTTGGCTGCGACAGATTATTGTGTGGTCTGATTTATACAATTACAGAGTGGTTTGTTTTGATTTTCTTTTTCTCTGCTATCGAGGCTATACTGGACAAAGTAGGGTCATTTTAAGTGCCGGTGAAAACAGGGAAGGGTGGTACTAAATGAGGAACACTGAGCTAGATGAGAGTGGCAGAGCAGACAGACATCCTTCCAGCCTGACTGAAGAGCTTGATGGGTCTCTGTCTCCCTCTTGGGCTTTGGCCCTCACCATCTCTCTATTAGTCTGCCAGGCTCATGGGAGCCAGGTGACAGATAAGTGAAGAACGACACACACATTTTAATAGACATTTCAAAAGATAAACCTGATAATCATTTCTCTTTTTAATGAAGTCTAATGTCCTCGTTCTAATTCCAGTTGCGTCGGCTGTTAAGCATCAGCGTAATACTTGAATATGCATGATTGGGAAATTGTGAGGCACACTGATGTAGCTACAAAATACACAAACGCAGACAACTGCAGAAATAGATTACAATAACAGGGGGAATTGATTAAACATTATTTCCGTAATGATCCATATCAAGTTCTATCATCTTTGAGTGGCAGCAGACTTGCTGCTTGAAGAGAGGAAGAGACACAAGGAGAGACAACATGCTAGACAAACCTCATGTCATGGAAATATTTGTTTGATTGTCTCTTGTGGTTAGCTCACAATAGCAGGAGCAGAGCTATAAAAAACAACTGACCAGTCGAGTTGTCATCCCTCATCAACATTAGGCCTCATTCTTCATTAATTGGATAGATTAATTTGGAGCGCTTTGATGCGGGGGTGATGCATGCGTTCGGCTGTCCCCTCCTCACTATTCTCTGTCAGGTTGAATTTAGCCAGGGAAGGGGCTGACCTTTGAAAGTGAAGAGATCAACACAATTTGAAAAGACAATGTCACTTGGTGTAAATGTGATACGTGTAATAAATGACATTCAACCTTTCAGTGATGATGAGCTTTCGCAGGTTGGAGTAATGTAAAATATGCGCGGCGTGTAATTGCATAGAATCTGAAGCTGTTTTCACATGCACAGCTAAGATGTGCAGCATGAGTGGTTGGGTATCATGTGCTCTCATTTCACCATGATTATATCTAAGAGGACAAATTAGCATAGAATAATAATACTACTGTGTGCACAATAACAGTAATGACAGTACAGTAATGACAGCATAATAACTGAATGACAATCTCTTACTATGATTATGCTGTAAAAATGTTCCATTGCCTTGACTATGCACCAATCACAGCGTGAATCAAAGAGCATACAAATAGTTGGTTGCGTTCCATGAAAGCGCTCTGTTGGTCGCTTGAACCAAAAGGTGTTTCTTCTCAATTATGATATGGGAACCCTCATCCAAATAGAGCTATCAGCCATACTGAGCCCAGACATCTTCACCATCACACAGCCTCTCCTCTGGGACCCAGATAAAGAGAGAAAGCGAGCAAGTTAAAAACATGTTAAGGAATTTCACAATCGCAGCCTGTCCTTCACAGCGCGAACGAACGTGAGGGAAGTATTTCATGATAAACCGTGTTTAGAATTCCCTAAGAAAACATACTTTCCAACAAAGCAGTCGTGGTAACCTCATTATAATGTTCAGTTCAGTGTAATTAAAATGTATGTGTTTATTAGACTACGCAGATATAAAATTCATGTTACGGTTAGAAACATCACTTAGTTCACCTTGAAATCATTAGCACTGCGACTGTAAACAGTATACTCCATTAGTGATTTTCTTTCATGGAGTGATTATAATAGTGTGAGAGAACAGAAGGTAGTGATGCTAATTTTGTAATTAAAACAGATGATCTGATGACCACATGCAAACTGATACCCCCCCAACCCCACCTCCACCAAAGCGATATGACGGCAGAGTGGGCTGTGATTGATAACACTCGTCAATATATTTCATTTCAGGAGCCTTAGTCAAATGACAACTGGTTGTCATTGACTGAAAGCAATCTTTTTAAAAGGGGAGCCTTTGCTAAGTATCAGATGAAAATGATTCCTCTGTCTGCTTGGGTGTCACTGTCTGTAGGAGCTTTATTGATTGGGCTTGAATATATTGCACCCGCAGTAGTAACAGCTGCTAGTAATATCTCTCCTCTCCTTCTGCTCTCCTCTTCTGCTCACAGCACTTTCTATGCCACAGTTTATTGTCAGTGAGCGGATGTTGGTGTGCACTTGAGCCGACGTTGTGTGTTTATCAAAAGTGATGTGTGACAAATGTAAAGTGAGCCTGGTTCCGACCCAAATTAGAGAAGCAAACGCCGTTCACTAATGTGTCCTGAAGGCCTGGCTGTCCTGGCCACCCTCAGCCATGTGCATGACTGCGTTAAATAAACCTACCATTGTCTGCGCTCTGTGTTATCGGGCACAAGGATGTTGGCATTGGTTGGTAAAGGTCATTTACTGTAATGAGATTTGCCACATGCAAGCATATGGCTTGATTATTGCCCTGTTCGTTAACATTTTCAGCGAAGAGACAAATAGACAGCTAAAACAGGGGGCTAGCGCGGGTTGGGCTCTGGCAAAAACGTGTTTAGCATTTTCTCTTCAAAGATAGGAAGAACTTTTTTCACCACAGATCTGTCACCGAGATGATTGATCTTTCAATTTTCATAAGGAATGCGTACCATTAGAGGCGAAGATTTAAATTACCCTATAAAAGTTGCCTGCCTTAGATTTTATACACTTAAAGGACAAACACCTCTGTCTGTCTTCTTCATAATTTCTACCACATGTTACACTCCAGTGGTTTGGGCAGGAAAGCAATTATGTTACCTCATCAAACCAGAAATGTTTTCTTATCATAGTTTCTCTTACATTACATTGCATTAGGCATCTTGGCAGGAAATCTTTGCCCACCTGAATCATTGGAAACTGTGCCTCTTTATCCTGGCATGCCAAACACATTTTGTTTGTTGATGCGAATTAGATTGAAATGTATCCAATCATCATGGCTGTTGGATTGTTAAGATTATTGTCTGCATGTGTTTCTGTCAGGCTGGTTGCATGTGTGCATATATGTATAAACGTGTACATATCCGTCTATACTACATAATTTTCTCTATGTTTTCATGTTTACCTCTCCTTGTTAGTGCAAGATGTATTCTTTTTATGTGTCCTTTTGCCAGTATGCTCGTGTGTGTATGTATGCGAGTGTACAGCAGGTATTTAACAAAGGCAAGATGTTTACTTTATTATCAACATTAACTGCGCAAACACAAAAGGCTTCAAAGTTTCATTCAATGACACTGAGGGGCTGTGGGTGGCTACATCAAAGCTCAATACCTTCCTCTCTCCCCCCCGTTTTAATGAGAAACAGGACTCACCAGCCTTGACTGAACCTGCCATCTGTGTGTGTCTGTTTTTTCTTGTATGAATGTGTGTGTGCGCGCGCGTATGAATGCAGGAGCAGTTGTGTGTCTATGCATTTGTAAGCATGTGCTTGTGTTGTGTAAAGTGGCACCATGATGCCAGACAACATATTTATGGAGGCTGTGTCTTATGTTTGATCTCGTGGTTATAAGGCTTCCTCCATCTCCCGTGGCAGGGCCTCTGATTTGGGGGGAGATTAACAGTTATAGTAAAGATGAATAGCTGATTAGTACTATGGAGGGCCCTCTAAATGTCTCACTGCATGACAGACACTTTTTCATGAGCCATTCATTTCCTTTTGGGACTAGTGTGCAAATCCTTGATACGACCACAACAAAGGCTCTCCATGTGTGTGCAACGCTGTCTCACCTTTGTTGAAGAAATGCATACACAACATGGGGGCATTTTACAAGTGCAATTAAGAGGAAAACTGAGATTGTTTTGCAGCAGCAGTCTGCATATGCATTGTGCAGTGACTCAGTCCATTTAGCTGCTTGACTGGATTGGTCCTGTTCAGTTTGACAGATCAGAAGAGGAAAAAAAATATCTCGACACCATGAAAACTAAAGGCTTAGCGCTGAGCAAATCAGCCCTTTGTCTTGTTCAATTCAAATCAAAGGATAACCAGGAATGTTTGTTTGACAACAGCATTTACAATGCATTGTTCTGAAGCCCAGAGCCTCCCAAACAAAGACAGATAGGCTTTAAACAAGTCATTTAATTAGCACCGGATCCCCAGCTTTGGCTGCGCCAACCAATTATACATTCCTGAGGCATGTGCAGGTCCTATTTCACGGGAGCGAGAGGCAGATCCTCTCCAGCCCTGTCTCTTACAGTACATCTCTCCCCTTCCATTTAAGAGAAGGTAAATAGCCCAGACAGACAGCTTCATTAGCCAGCGTCTGAAGAGCGCAGGGCCGATTGTCGCTTAAATAGTCCGCTTTTACTGCAGGCCCAGCCGGCGACCTCCGATCAATTACAGCTGACATTATTGTTTGTCGGGAGCTTTTTTCCTGGACAGAGGGAGTAAAAAACGAGATCAGGCCTGAGCTTTGGCTGGAAATGTAATCTTCCCCCTCTCTTTGGTTCTTTCGCTCCACAAACAATAAATCATTCAGTTGAAGAGATAATAAAGTGCCAAGTAGGAGCTAGTTTAATTTTTGTCAGGGGAAATCTGTCCACAACAGAGTTAAGGGTAAGGGGCTGGCTGCTTCTTCTGTATCATTTTCAATGACAATGGCTTAGTTCCCTTTTTTCTTATTTTTCTCTGTAGGGTTAGATGGCTAGAAAGGCTGAAGTCCTGTTTAGATGAAGATTAACTGCAGCACAAATCACTGCAGGTTCTCATTTCTGTCATCAAAATAAATTACTGCTCCCTTTTTAATCATTTTAAAACATTCAACATTCAATCTTTTTTTGGTGTGATTCTTTTAAGTATCAGACCTACCGTTAACCATGAGGTTTGGTTCTGATGTAACAGCTTTTTAATCATGTTGTTACCAAGGGCTGTTTTAATTCATTCAATTCATCCTCTGTGATTCAGATCTTTGCTTATCCATGCGTAAACTCCCAAGCACTGCACCACATAATAGCTGAGCTGTTTATATTGGTATTAAGTGATTTGTAGTTTTAATGATGGTAAATAGGAGTTCACCTTTGCAGGTCCCTCAGGCTTACTTCAGGTAAATTACTCCAAATGCATTGTTTATGCCCTTCAGGAGAGAGGGAGGCTTCTGGGAATTCACCTCGCATCAGGTCTAAACTTCTGTATTAGAGATAAACAGAAACTGACAAATATGTTTCTAAGGGTTTGCCCACTGGAATATCTACACAATATCAAGTGATTAATGAGTCTGACTAATGCTTGTTGATTTGTTTTTTGGGGGAAAGAATTATCTGAAAATCATTGCACATGACTAACAAGTGAGAAATTGTTCAAGAGTGTGCTTTGCCCTTTGCTTAAGATCCTTTAATTCAAGAGGACAAAATCTAGCAAAGGAGGGGGAAAAAATTGCATATGAATGAAACAAAATGTAACTGTCTTGCACAAATGCCAGATTCCCTGAATAAACCAATATCCCCCTCACCTGGCTTCTTTCAGCTACAGAAAAGGGATTTGGTGGACCCTTGTTGGCCTGTGGCACATTCCCCTACAGTAGTCTGAATGGGCCTTTATGGGAGAAACAGCGCTTTAGGATGGGGTGACATGAAAGGGGCTGGACAGGCACTGAAAGCGAGACTAATACCCCTTAGAGTGAACAGAGGTCCAGTGTTTCCCCATCAGGCTGTCTGTCAGGTAGAGACACATCGCTAAAGCTCATATACTATTAAGTAGCCTACATGACACGACAAAGAGATGAAGAACGTGATAAGAATGTTATTTTCCATTTTTTTCCTCCTCTGTATATTAATTTTTGAACCGTTTGCCCGCTTAAGTCGGTGTATCTTTACGTGAATACTGCATTTGATTGAATGGGAGTAATGTATCCACCTCAAAAGCAGAATAAGTCTCTTCACTCCGGCCCTTGAGTGGCCTTGAAAGGCTGATAGGTAGCCTAGTCCTCTCCATGTTGTCCTACAGTAAGTACCCCCGCAATCAGGCCCTCTGTGGTGTTTTTTAATTGAGCTTAGCCTGCTGAGTGGTAATTGATTCAGTCTGAGCTACAGCGGAGGCACTGATACAAGGTGCTGCTTGGCTTCCGCCTTTCTTTAATCTCCCCTGCTTTATATTGTTTGGGAATACTCGCCACTGAGAAACTGCATGCCATCTTTCTTATGGAAATCAATGCTTCTTTTGGAAGGAGGGGAATGACAGAGAGGAGTACTTCTCATGTACTTTCATTTTCAACCAGTGTCCTTCTCTTTAGAGGCTTCGCCATGCAGATCTCCTTGCCCTTTGGCTACTGATGTTTTGTCAGAAGAGAAGAGTGGAGTTGTTTTGTGGATCAGCTTTCTGTAGCGCAGTATCTTTTTTTCCTTCTTTCTTTCACGAAGCTTTTTTTTCTCCGTTTTTTTTTTTTTTTTTTTTTACCTTGAACCAGGCTGCCAAGAAGAAGAGAAAAAAAGGAGTGAAAAATCAACAGAGAGGCTCAATCAGATCCAATAGTGTCTGTGAGGTTTTCTTTAAAGCATTTGAGGAAAAGCATCTGAGTGGCGGAGGAATGAGACCAAACTGTTCCCAGTCACTTTTGATCCTGCCAGTTCAAAGTCCCCATAGAGCAGAGGGAGAGAGGAGGGTGCTGTGTTTGGGGGGGGGGGTACAGACACCTAGCTTTGACCTTCTGTCTGCGCTCATGTCCTTTGAAAGTTGGCTTGTTTTCATTAAACCATTCAGAAAGCCAGTGCGGGGCCACAGTTTGACTAACTAGTAACCCCCTATGGTATCTTTATTAGGCATTCTTTACATTTTCGGACTACTAATGTCTTCAATTTTCCCAATTAGACGTCTATTGCCAGACAGAAATTGAATAATTTAAAGCATTTGTAAGATATCTCTGATGTTGTAATGGAATAATTTGCTTGAATATGAAAGAGAAAGAAATGAAAAATCCCATTATTGTGAGAGCTGGAAGTGACTTTACTCCTTTTGGTCTCACTCTCTTCTTCATCTTCTTCTCTCTTTCTGGTCTAGAATATAGGCTGCTATAATTAGCCTAAAGTCATTGCCATACTGGAGTCTGGCGGTACTTGTTTGTCATTAGCACATTTAACTAGTCATTTGGGTAATGGCTTTCAAGATTGCCTTTGTTTTTACAGAGATATTTTTTATATGTAAATATTGAGACAATCTCCATAATGTGCCCTTTTTATTCATCATAGAATAATTGATGCATCTTTATTACTGTGTAAACTTTGGTCTTTGAATGACTGTGTATATAGTTATCATCCCCGTTTTCTTTATTATTATTGCAGTAGTATCTATTATTAACGTATGCTGTAAAACATTTATATGTATTATGCTAACATGGAAAGATACCCGAGAAGCGATTAATTTAAATTATTCAATTTTTTTTTGGCTAATGGATGGCAGTGTAAAGCTTTAGTGTTATTGGACAGCAAGTTTAAAGGGTATCTCAGTGGTGGGAATTACAGATTTAACGGCACCAGGTTTGGAGTTTTCACTCTCACAAGTTTCCCCTGTGAATCTCTCTGTCATAATATGCATCATTGAGTAACCAACGACCTCTTCATGTGTCATAGGTCTGGAACTCCCCTTCATGATGATGCCCCACCCCCTGATCCCAGTCAGTCTGCCCCCAGCCTCTGTCACCATGGCGATGAGTCAGATGAACCACCTCAGCACCATAGCAAACATGGCCGCCGCAGCACAGGGCCAGAGCCTGCCCTCCAGAATGGTCACCTCTGTCATAAAGGTAAATTTTTATACAGAGCAAAAAAAAAGCAATAACCCAAAGATAAATGAGTATTCTTTTTGTGTGGTGTTTTAGTCTACACTGGATATTTATTTTCGGTGTGTGTTTTTTTTTTGTGGCTGCTGGGGTTGCAGGAACGTGTGCCGGACAGCCCCTCCCCTGCCCCCTCCCTAGAAGACAACAGGAGGCCAGGGAGTCACCCATCATCCCACCGCAGCAGCAGTGTGTCCAGCTCCCCAGCCCACACAGAAAGCTCTTCAGACAGGATACGTACGTCTCTATATGAGCTTACAACACAGATAAATGGTGAAGAGGAAACGTCACATATGCTTTACAGACTGTTACGTCGTCTTACCTCAATGTACACGGCTGACATACAATACGTCTGTGAAACATCTCCTGTTTTATTCTCCCCCCATGTAGCAGCACATCACAATGGCCTGTCCATGAACCATGCCCTGCTAGGCCTGTCTCCCAACATCCCCCCTGGGCCGAAAGAGGGAGATCTGGCTCATGACATGAGCCATGAAGCAAAGAGGATGCATGCTGACAAAGGTGAGTCAACAAAAACACATTGCACACAAATATTTTTTAAGCACACTACAGAATAAAATCCAAAGTGGCAATTCACATATATACAAAATGTTAGTTAATGGCTTAAATTACACTTATAGATACCTCTGAAAAGGAGGAACTGAGGAACTCACCTGGTTATTTACATCGTACAGCTGCACTCCCCTGTACAGGTTTTATTCTGTACTGGGATTTGAGTCTGATGACCAAGATCAAGACTTAATGTTTCCAGGAGAGCACAGCAGGTGTGCAGGTCTGCAGAAGAAGCTGAACTGAAAATTGGAGCAAACATTTGGGTAATGTGTTAGGAACTGCTTTGTGAAAGAACTGGTAGTCAGAATGACAGAAAGTACAATGATCTTAGAAATAAGATAAGATGAATTATAGTTATTCAGTGGAATTGGAAAAAGTCTGCACACCTGATGTACTTTCTCACCAAAGAAACTATTTTAATACCAGGAGAACTAGTATCACCTGATTTTATTATGTATCATTTTACAAATACAACCAATATAATAATCATAATCATATAGCGCTTACAGAAATTACAGGACCAGTACATTTTTCCTGTCACAGTTCACACACTGCATCAGTTTTCTAATTTTATATGCAAAATTAAGACTTTCTAAAATGTAGATGGGAGAAAATCTGTTGAAATTTGACATAATTTATGTCATCCCTCCCTTGTAAATATTCAAGATGCTGAGCATGAGCCTCTTAGCTATAAATGTATTGTATATTAATTGCTGGTATTATTTGATTATCATTTTGCTGTGCTTGTAAAAAAAAATACCAAAAGAAAAAAACAGTTATAAATCAGCTGTGGATTAAATGCAAAATGAAGCAAATAATAGATTTTAGTATTCTCTGTAGGTTTTAAGCAGAGCCGGGGCAGGCTGTGCTGGGTGATACAAGGTGGGGCGGGGCTGATAATGATATTAAAACCACTGTGGAAATCACTGGGCTGTATGTTCCCTGTTGGCTACGCTGACGTGAAGATCAGTGTTGGACCTTCACTCACAGGGTGTGAAGCAGTGAATAGTAATAATTAGCAGGATCATGAGCTGAATTTATGGGTCACAAACTGTGTGTGTATGTGTGTGAATGTGTGAGAGAGATATAAAGACAGACGCAAAGAGAGTGAAACAAACAGTGCAGTGCAAACACAGAAAAGCAGGAGGTTTAGCCAAGAATCCACATACTAAATCAACTGATTTTTTTGCTCAGTGGCAAAAATCTTACTTCTAAACTGAAGTGGCTCCTCCATGCTCAGATAATCAACACAAATGGACTGTAATTTCTTTCCAATATTGAAGGAGAAAGCAAATGACCCAGCAATCTACACCAATTCTGGCTAGTTGACCCACACACATCTACAGGCAAACACACGCGGTATTATCTTTGAGATTGTCAATTCCTAATATGTCACTGGACTTGATTAGGATTCTGAGCTCTCCAGTGTGTGCACCAGAGGTCTCGGGCTGTGGAAAACATTTTTATAAAATAACCCATTAATGCAGAGGAGTGCAACTAAATTAGTTACCAATTTGCTGAGCATGAATTAATGAAGAGAGCTTCTCCCGGCTCCCACAGTTGTAATTTTCATAATAACCCCAGACCTTTATTTGGCAGGTTGTTTAGTTTTTTCGTTTGAAGGTTTTCATTAGTCTAATGAGGACTGTGCAAGGGCGAGCAGTCAGCACAATTTACATGAGGAAGCTATCATAATAAATGAGGCAATTTGAATAACATGCACAGGTTTATGCAGCGAGATAAGAGAGATTGTAGCAGCCAGATTCAGAGGTAACCAATACATTAGAACCAACTAATAACCAAAGTAATTCCAATAAAAGCTTTAAGTGAAGGGAATAAAATTAATGATAGATATATTGAACTGTAATGATATGATACATGATGCATTAGATTAATAAAATAAATGTCTTCCATTGTTAAAGAGGGGAGAGGCCTCACCATCCGAAGCTTTGTTTATGGTGAGCTTTTTAATTAGGCTTGTTCATCGCATCAGTTTGTTTAGATAAATGAGATAACATTCCAATGGTTTAATGATATCTCTCCACTTGTTTGATCTTTATGATCCTGGCAGAGCATTAAATTAATCTCTTGCAATGCACTCTTGGAAGATAGTACAGTAGGCGCAGAGGAAGGATGCAGTGCCCCGGCTCATATGGAGGCTATTTAAATAGCCAGACACCTCAGAGACTGCCACTATAATGTCACATCACTCATATCCTATGAACGTGTCTCGTCTTTTTCATGTCATCTCTGCTGATGAAGGACAAAGGCTGTTTGTTGTCCTCTAAAAAAGACTCTTTCCAAAGTTGTGTCACCCAGTGCAGGGTAGCCAGATGGTAGTTTTTGGGGCTGTTGTTTGAACTTGATTATTTTTTGTCCAAATTCTGCTTGTGAAAAAAAAGAGATTAGATGATGTTTGAGAAAAAAGGCTAGTAGAAAGCTAAGTGTTATCTCACATGTGACTAATTGAATTGCTTCAAACAGAAAGTCTGTGGCGATAGCTTCCGACAAGCCTCTGTCTCATGAAACAGCAGGTAGCTGACAAACAAGGGGAAATTTGAAAGGTACGGAAGCCTTTGGCTGTAAACTTACTTTGGACATCAAACACTTGACATCATTTTATTTCCTTGGGGAAAAGGTGTTTGAAACAGAAGCCATATGTATGTACATTGAAGTATAAGAGTTTCTGTAAATACCATGTGGCAGTTCAACCGTGTTGCCAACAACAAATTTCACCACTTTACCTCAGCTCTCACACTGCAGTTAAACATGCCACATCTCTTTTACGCTCAGCTAAAACGCCTGACAGGATAGTCAGAGGCAGAGACTACAGTATGTAAACTGATTCTGTAAACCATATTTTAAAAGCGTGTGATTCACTGGTAATGCGATATTGGCACTTCCCTGGTAAACGTTATATATCCGTGTTGACACAACAGGAGATGCACTCATAATGTCCTCTCAAGCACAAATGGATGCTTGTGGTGTATTATGTCACCTAGAGGTGCATCATTTCATACCTGCTATCAACAAAGCAATCGTTGATGCACTGAGCACTAGTTTGACCACAATGGACAGAGCTGATTTGCCACGCCTTTTCTTTGTCAGGAAGCGGCCGAGATGCCCAGTTGATGTGCTTAAGGCTGGTGCACTGTGTACTGTCTGCAGTCCCAGTGTACAGTCTGAATGATTAAGTGGAGCAGGTAACAGTGTCACAGTCTATTAACATACAGCTGCTTTGGGCAAGGACCTGTGGTTGCTGATGGGCTCATAGTGAGAGGGGGGGGTATAGTTTGAAAAAAAGATGAAAAAGACTAAAAAAAAGTGATTTCTAGCCTTTGTAGTCTTTGTTCTGTTTCGTCTTTGCATAAGCATTCGCAATGATAAAAAGGTAGTCAGGGGACTTTGGGTCAGGCAAAAGTTTCAGCGTCAGTTTTGTGCTTTTTTTTGTGCCGTAAATATTTCACTGACATTGATGGTATCTCCGTACAGTATCATTAAAAGTTCGATATGTTCGGTGTAAGCTCCTTCTCTTCATCTTTCTGACTTTAATGCATAGTGTTTTGTTCAGTCCTCCCGATGTCCTTGGCGTTGCGAGCTTCAAACACATGCTGACTACCTGACTTTCTCTAAGTCAGGAGGCAAGATCATTAGCCATCACAACCCTGAAATGTGACTTGGCAGACAATAATGCTTTATGATCAAACAACTTGTCAGTGCGTCCTGTTGAAATGAAAGAGTGCAAAAAAATAATTCAATAGAGGATCAATCAAATTTCCCCAGCCCATGTGAGAGAGATTGCTGATGGTGCAGAGAGGGGCTATTCCTCGAGGACATGGGAGTTCATTTGGATATTTGTTCTCCCCCTCATGAATGTTCCATTGCGTGACACCATCTCCTGCTAATCACATTTCACTGAAAAGGGGGGATGCTTTTAGGGACGTTGAAAAGAGAGAGGTTCTTTTTAATCTTTGAAATGCCTCAAAAGTGACAGAATGCTTTCTCCTGCCAAGACGTGAGCCTCGGATGGGGA
>JAPTMW010131818.1:0-10630 GCA_029822955.1 Ostorhinchus angustatus
AACTGACAGTCCAGGGCCTTCTGGAGGCTTTGAGGGCCCAGTGTGGTATACCATTTGGCCATGACCACTGGCTAAAGTGCTACTACTAGGGGGTGGGTATGGGGCAACAGCTATGTGGGCTGGAGAAAGCTTAGTCCGTCTGCCTTCAGAGTTCTTGAGAACTCCTTTTGAAGGGACAAATGTGGAGGCTGACGATGATGATGAGGAGGAAGAAGAGGCCTTGACAATGGCAAGTAGGCCCTGGTAGCCTCCTGTGTGAAGATGTGGGTAGGGACTGTAGCGTTGCCCTGTTGTGTCATATCCATTCACAGTCCGGTTAAGGTGCTTGTGCTGGGGGACCCTGATGTTGGTGGGAAATATTTTGATGGACAGAGGGCTGTTGGCCGTCTTCTGAGCATAGGCATCAAGTTCTGCTGCAGTGGGATAGCGGGGGGAATGTGTAGGCACCACCAGCTCACCTGCAAGACACAAAACAGAGAAAATCATGAGTGAAATGGAACATAGAAAGCCGAGCACAGCATCAGACCAGGGCTTTAATTATCAGAAAAATCTAAAGGACTTGGAGCAATAGCGGCCACAAAGTCAGATCAATCAATCAATTGCAATAACCATTACTCTGCCGCAACAGAAAAAAAAACTGGTAGCATTACTGTGATTGCATCCAAAGCAGACTGAAGGAGGCCAGTGCTCTACCAAAAGCAGGGAAATAAAACCAGAGGGAAATGGCATACACAGCAAAACAACTTAAACAGTTTATAAATTGTAAATCAGGACTAACATTCGTTTGTGCTCCATCACTTCCCTCCTCCATTTGAGCTTTCTTTCTGTCTTATTTTCATAGCCTCCTGTGGAAGTTCATCCCTAGACAAATGGATCTTTTTAAAACTCATTCTGTCAAAAGCCTGGCACCTAAGGCGCTGTTAAATCAGTGCATTGTGAAATTAATTCGGACTCTCTTTAGCATTGAATTGGGTTAGCCTTGGATACGAGGCAAAGAGGGACGAAGGGGAGGGGATAAAAGTGTGTTTAATTGCAGTGGCACATTTGAGATTTATAAGTGGTATCACTTACTGGGTCTTACCCTTGGCCACAGAATTTCCACATTTATTCAATCCAGGAGTATGTGGAGAGGCCCTCACAAAAACCAATTAAACATCTGTGGGGATTTGCTAGCCTGGTTAAGGTGAACTATATCTGAACAGAGCCAAGTCAAGAATGATAGAGTCCTGTTATATGCAAACTTGGTTACAGATAAAAGTGAGAAGAGATTTGGAGCTAAGCATATGCTAAAAGACATATGACAAATATAAAATCAAATTAGTGTGTTAATATCTGAAGTGTACAATATCAGCTTGTTAATGAGATCGTGATTGCATGTTTCTCCTTCTTTTGTATCACTACATGATGGAATGTAAATAAGGCAGGTACAGACTCCCATCACTTTGCTATAAATTATGTAAATGCTGTGTACAGTTTGCCATATGAAACCACTCCCATCCCAAAATTCAATTCAGCAGCAAAAGAGACGAGTGAGAGCAGCAATGGCCTTCGTTCAATGAGCCAAGGCTTGGCCATTGTGAATTGAGGTGGCAAACAGGAAAATGGCAATTTCTAAAAAACCCACCATGTGTCATTGTTTGGGGGTTGGGCATGGAGGTGAGGGGCCGCGGTGAGATTGGATTTAAACGACATTATTCAGGCAATTTCATGGCTACTTAGCTCAGTGCAACAAAAAGGGTGGGGGAAAGAACTCAATTTACAAGCAATATATCAGCTGCCACAAATGACTTGCAACCCCTTCAAAAATGACATTTTTATGCAAAAGCTAACAAAACGCACAAAAATTAACTGCTATAACTGTGCCGTCAGCAAATGTCCTGGCGACCTAAGGAGTCTGCAGGGTTCAGGCTGTGACTAGGACACTCCATTTCCTCTCCGATTGCAAAATCATTTTTGAAGACTCCACAGCCAAGTAGTCACAATTCTCATTTCTTTGCTCCCATTACAGATAGCGTGGGGAGTTCATTTCAACAACCCTATGGGTTTCCAACTGTGAAAATGATTAAATCTACAAGATCCATATCATAAAAGAAATAAATTGGGAATTTAACAGCAGAAGAGAGAGACTGTGAGTATCCCAACCCAAATTTAGTCCAAGTACCACTCAACGACTAGCCATTTTGGTACATCCCATAGACCGAATGCTTTCCCAATCAGAAAAGCCATACATTTAAATTAGTAAAATAAAAACACTGTGGTTTCAGTGAGTACAAATAACAGAACCTGGTGTCGTTGCCATCCTAATGGGCTAGTATGAGCGTGCCAGGCCAGCCTATCTGAGATCAACCTTACTGAGGCAAAGCTCTGCTTCCCTGATGACAGCAGTGCCATTTGCTTTGATGTTCTGACTTGCAGTGGAAAAATGACAGAAGACTTATTTCATTTGCTCAGAAGAGAAAAACACGCTTATTTCAAAGCACATTGCTGGTCCACATGCAAATGGAATGGCAGTATTTTTTCTGATCTTCTTTACATGAGGGCAAAAAAACATCTTTGATCATCACATGGTCTAAATGAGGAAAGATACTTGGCTTTCAGGCATATCAAGGGCCTATGCCCTGCCGCCTCTACAAGCCCCCAGCTGCAATATGCCCATCATTCCACCTAATTACTGCCACATGAGGAAAAAAACTATAAAAACAGCCAGGAAATTCATTAAAGGGTGGCTAATTCTATTCCTTCTCACTGACTGAGTCCATATTTTCCATGCCTGAGCTTGCATTTCTTCTGAGAGAGAGGAGAAAGCCCTCTCCCTCCGTCTTTTCCCAGCTTGGCCCTTGTTTGTCAATAGGCAGAGCCTTTGGCACACCAACCTGGCATCAAAGGGTTTCACACTTCACAGGCCACAGGGATTAGAGGCCTTTCAGGCCTACAAAACCCATCTCAGCTCCACAAAGGCTTCCGGTTATTAGAACCCACAGGCATAAAAGAAGAAGAGGAGGAGGAGGAGGCAAATGAGCATCTGGATGCTTCTGATTCCAGCTTCCTCTTTAAAAAGTTCCATGGTATAAATTTTATAGCAAAGTTGATTACAGTAAGTATGGCCACAAACCGGAGCATAATTTCACTCAAATACACACAGTGTTATATACAGTGTGTATTTGATGTGCAGGGTCTCCACATCTCTCTCCTCCAGAGCAGTAAGTCTATAAGTGAGGACATGGGGGTTAAAGAATAGGGTCTCTTTGTAGGTTGGCACTCTGTGACTTATTGGTTTAGGTTGCAGTAGATCATAGCTATGAGTAGCAGCATACAGATGGTCTTTACTGATAAACACCCTGTGAGGCAGCCAAAACCGCCTTTTTGTGTGAACCCTCACCTCCTCATAAAGTAGGGGGGGTGGGGGGTGGGGGGGCGTTTCCTGCACCTGTGCACACTCTCCAGCATGGTGCATGCAACACAATGAATTAAGGCACAAAAAATTGTAAGGATGCATGCACGCGCACACACACATATACAAAACCTGCATCTGCAGTTGTGTGTCTCATTTGCCATCAGTGGAGCATGTTGTTATCCTCTGCTCAGCGCTCTCTCATGAAATGTAGGGCAGGGACAACAACAGGTGCCTGTGCGGGCGACAGCCTGCAATGCCTCCTGGGCTAAATGCTTCACACTCGCTTCATTTCGACATGCGACAGCCTTGTAAGGATTAATTATTTCCCCTGGGGATGGAAGAATATGCTTTTTCCCTTCCTCAGAGTGGGAGGCTATGTGCACTCACAACTACATGAAACAGCTTATAGTAAATGAACAGGGAAACCTGGGCTTGCACATCTTTTACAATAAATAAATAATAATAATAAAAAAAAACACTTGGAGGGTAATGTAAATAAACCAAGCATATGAGTGAACTGCATAGGAGATGAGATAAAAGCTCAGACAAACACATGCATTGGTTCTGAGAGATCATGCGCCAGGGAGCGGAGATGGCAGGAAGGCAATTAATGGGCTGACCTTCGTCCTTAATCACCCAGTGCCTGGCACACAATGCCCATGTGTCAGAGCAGCACATCTCTAAATGCCACCCCTCATTAGCACGATGCACACAGTGAGTGAGGCTATCTGTGCAGTGTTATACTCTCCAGCGGTCAGACAGAGATAGCAAGGCTGGGATAGGATAACATGGCAGCACAGAGCCGGACTGAGCTGCAGTAGGCCATGATATGATCTAGAAATCCCATTTCACTTGGAGGATGGGCACTCTCCTTTCTCTCCATTTTTGATTGGCATGAAACTCCCCAAGCGCAACGTCCTTGGTGTACCCGGTGCTGTCACTGTGATTGCATGTGTGCTTGTGTGTATGCACCCATGTGTGTGTCTGTGTGTATCTGTGTGCATTTGGTGAAGGGGGTACCCAATTCTGAACACTCAATTAACACTCCTTTAATTAGCCAGCAGTACATTTTGAATTCTGATGAACTAATTTTCTTGGTGTGAGAGTGGAGGAGATGGTGGTGGGGGGAGGCCTGGTAAAGATGAGGTCCACTGGGTACAAAACAGCAATAAAGAGGGAACTGGTTAGATTAGACTGTAAAAAATCCATTAAATTCTGTGCACTTCTTCCAAGTGAGAGGTCAAATTGTGTTGATCACAAGAAGCAAAGGCAGACAGAGAGAGTATGAGAGCAGGGAGTTAGGTGAGGTGGAAAGAGGGGGAGGCGCGGGGTGTAGCAGGGGAGTGGAGAAAAAGGGAAAGGAGATAGGGAGTCAGAGGCTGTGTGAGAGTGCAGCACCAAATCCAGAGGACCATGAGAATGCTTTGCATTTTAATTAGAGGTTTAAATGAATAAGCAGAGGAAAAACTGAGAGAACAGCCTGAAATGCCCTTGCTCTAATTTATTAGTGTTCCAAGTGTTCTAAAATTATGAGCAGGTTGGAGAAGTTTCTTCTTATTAGTGGAGAAAATGCTCCAACACATCAAAAAGCCCTCGGCATTTTCTCACTCACTCCTGCAAGCCTGCATCCCTACTTACCACATGCTTTGATCCCCTTTGACCATGTGCATTGGTGAGCAGGGGAAAAAGTGCTTATTTAGATGAAGGGAGAGAACTGTTTGGTTGAACTGCAATTAGGTTTTTACAGAACAACGGTTGCATAATACACAGTACACATGTTGACCAAACAAACAAGAGATGTCTGGGATGAGGGAAGGCCAAATAACAGGAGCAGAGATTACCAGAAACATGAAAGAAAACAGGAGGTCATCTGCAGTCCAGCCTCAACCACACTCAATGCAAGCCATTTCCACTGGGAGAGACTGTTGTAGTTAAACATGTGTGTTAGCAATCAGTAGTCAACATGAAGGCATTAGCCACTATGCACCACATGTTCCTTTAACTCACATGGAGCTAGTCCTTTTATTCAACAATTTTGGGGAAACAGGGATGCAACAAATATGGACTATGGTGCTGACTTTTGATGCTATGTTTCAAAACCACAAGGCATGAAAGGTGCTGCTTTTTTCCACACTTTGATAGCACATTCCACCAATAATGGCCACTTTGTCCTCATGAAAATTTAACTACAATTAAGTTATTTAAAGTGACAATTCATGGACCCTAAACTGCTCATGTCAGAATCCCTAGGCTAGAAAGAAGTCTGACCTCTCAAATGTGTTGCAGCCTAGATTGGGGCCGATTCACCATTATTGTTCCAAGGAGGAACCCTTGACCTGAGGCTATTGTTTAGCTCTTTGCAGATAAGATCAGGGTCTATGACATCCTCTCCTCTTAGCCGGTTATAAAAGGATGGGCAGGCGGGGGGAAGCCAGAGGCAGCTTCGCGTCCTGAACAATACCTGCCTTGTGCTAATGGAGGTGTCATCTGGCACAGGGCTGATTAGTCAGCGATTACAGCCAGGCCTCAATTGCCGTGACAACTGCTGCAAACACAATGGGCCCTGATAGAGCCAGCTGTTTGGTCCTCTGCAATTAACCCTGCATCCCACTCGTCTCCGGCAGTGCGCTGCCTCTAATTGACTATCGGGCACACAAAGCAGGGGCTGTCGGCCAGACCCCCTGGACGTAGCCCCCCGCCCCTCTGCCGAGGTAGAGATGATAATAATAGAGGCGTCCTGTGGACTCGGCCGCCAGTCAATCAAAGCCTCAGTGCCCCACAGGAGCTTCCTGAAGAGAGAGGCAGCAGAGGAAGCACATGCATGAGCCAGTGATCAACAGGGTAGAGCAGCATTGCAGGGGGCAGACATGTTGAATATGCCCTCAGCCAGAGTACTAATCAATTCAAGTGCATGTGAGGGGAAAGGGAACCCTGCTGCTCGCTTGATATCAGAAAAGCCATTTATAGGAACACTCATCTCCCTCTGTTCATCTCAAGGTTGATTTTCTGTGCAACAACACAAGGAAAAAACCAAGGCAATTATTTGTCAGGCATTTGCTATCTATAATTGCAAAGATAAAAATCAAACTGCAATGATTTCTCAGAGGATAGAGCTGTCTGAATTTGCAGCTGCTTATGTCATCATAATCATCAAACAAATGCATATTGTAAGACAGTAGAAAAGGAAACGTGCTCTTCACCTCTCTGTCTAATTTCATTATTGTAAGTTTGTCTTAGGATCTATAATTAATTTTAATGCAATTTCAGCCTACAAATGCAGTGTGTAAGTCACAAGTCACAAGAGGCACAGTGTTATTTGTGAATCAAAACTAAACACTAAATAACTTTGTATATACAGCATTTAATCAAGAGAATCCTTGAGTAAATAAAATCAGTATTTGGGCAAAATTTTTCAGCAGAGGGTGCCATGCTGCAATCACATATTGGGCTTTTAACCTGCCAACATGTTTCACAAATAGCAAAGAGGATAATGAGATTGTTAAAGCAATCTGCACACTGATCCTTCACAGCCACACAGACATGGCAAAATGTCAAAAATGGATTTAATCATTAAAAGAGATTCTAAAAAACTTGGACAAAACTCCCAAATCTAATCTTTCATTTCATTAAAGCCAATCTCATTTAAGATTTAATCTATTTCCTGCACAAGCAGATGGAAGAAACACCAAACTGAGAGCCTAATTCGGGCTTCCTCCTCACACAGACTGCAGCATGAGGTCATTTAGCTAGCATGCAGTGAAGCAGTCCACGTGTGCGGTTAATATAGTACACTGAGACAGAGATAAGGTCCACAGGTGTAGATAACACAAAGATGGAGGAAAAGAAAAACAAGATCCAGTTCCATGGATGTTCTATTTCTGGGCAAAGTGTTTGTATTTTAACATTTTAAGACCTTTACAGTTTTGAGTAAAATGATAGTGGACAATGTGTCCTAACAAATCTGCTAATTAGACCTACATTATAAAGGTTTTCTCCCATGAAACATGAAATATTATACCACTAGGACGCTGTCATGTTTACATTTTCTCGTTAGAATTTATCTCTAAAGCCAGATGTTACTGAATCAGCCATGAAAATTAATTAGCTGGTTTGATGTGACTACCTCATGCTCCTTCCAGACAGACCTGGCTTTTATGAGCTGTAGGGGAAATTACTGAGAATTGATTGATCCTGAAGGACTCCTCTGTACACATGGCCTGGCAGACAGAAGACACGGGCAGAGACACTAGGCGCACACAGCTGATCCAAACATTCTACCCTACAGCTAAACCTGACATTTTTTTCCCTTTAGTTGCTATAATGCATATTACCATTAATCATGATAAAACATAAATATGAATAATGCATCCATGACCTTTATTTCATGAAGAAATACAAATAACGTCTTGAAATGGCCACATTGAAATAGAACCGTTTCAAGTTTTTTTTTCTGTGAATCTGGACGCCAACCATATCTCTGTCCCGGTAGAGTATATTCCATTTTAATGTTCATCATCCAAGACTCATATGTACTTCTGTTCTATCATAAAGTTTGTGTTGAAGTCCGTGCTTTGCTGAAAAGGAGCAGAAGCGAGGCACTAAAGAATGCAGGAACAAGCATAAGGATCTTCCCGGAAAAAAATATCTGAGTCCTCTGTGCAGAAATCAGTGCGACAGCCAGAAATGGAGTTAAAAAATGTCAATAAATGACAAGGTTCCTGCAGAAAACACATTCCAACAAAACCTCCACTAAGCCACATGTGCACAGGTTTATACACTGAACCTTCAAACAGCTGATGAATTATTTAGATATGTCGCTCCATGACAAACAGGAGGAAGCACAGACACAAATCTCAACATAAGTTATTTGACCTGTAAAATCTCTCCTAACATCTTACACTGCATTACTAAACACAAGAACAGAAACGTCTGCCCCCAAAGCACTGACATGACAAATGGTTGAATCTCTCTCTACAGGCTTCTTATCCTTCATGTTACTCTTTCTCTTCTTCAACCTTTTTGTCTTTTTGCCACCTCTCTGTGTTGTCTCTGTGCTCCTCTCTGTCTCTTCATCCCCCTCTCTGTCTCCCTCTCTGAGTAAGTGAGTTTCATCTGGGGTGCTTGCTGGGCGAAATCACCTCAGGGCGAACACTTTATTATCTGTAGTCAAAGCGTCACCACAAATACCATTCTACACACACAAGTGTCACTTTCCATTTGTCTGCACTCTGGCTGCATTAGCAGAGCCTAGCCAGCCCAGAGCCTTGTCTCAAATGCGCCCAGCAGAAGAAAACTAACAGCGTGGGAAAGCACTTGTCCTGCATTCTTGCCCCATTAACACCACTGGCACCATCAGAGCAGACCTGCTGCCACTCTGGGGAATTAAAACATTAGTACCAGAACTAACTGTTGTGAACATAGCTTTTAAAAGTAAAAAGGACAAACATACTTAGGCAGACATCTTCATATCTTGGTAATTTGCATTGGAGTAGAGCACAGAAAATGTGAATTCTAATCTAGCTGGGGTTCTACAAAAAAAGCCACAGTAGATAGCTGGGGTCCACCCTGAAGCATGAAGGAATGCAGGCCAGTAGCAACCATGTCAGACCTTTTGTGGGACAACCGTTCACCAAACAAACACAGAAACTGGGGCAACTTCAGTCTACACACCACACACTGAACTCCATAACAAAACAGCCAAACAAAAAGAACTGGGTGCAAGTTTGTTCCAGTAACAGCTGAGAAAAGACATTTCAATAGAAAAATATTAACCCTGAATATTTCACTGAACGAAGCCTCTCCCAGCCTTGACCTCATTTAAAGTTTCACCGGGCTTTTTCCATTTGCAATAATTTATGGACCTGCATAGCCAACATAATAGAATATAAATGGAAAAATATAACTATATTCATCACAAAACTGCTCTATGTTTAATAATCAAGCCTGGCCAAAGGGCTTAGTGAAGTGCATAGTGTTTTTCAGATGGAGGGACCAAGCCCCCAGGTTGTGGGCTGCTTGTGATGAGCTAGCCTGTAGACCTGCCTGGGCCACCATCATTGTGCATACAGCATGGTCTAGAAAGCAGAGCTTTATCAGCAAATACCCCGAGTCAGCACAAGCAGCGGGGTGGTTATGCGTTGCGACTGGCACACCAGCCGATATTGTCATGTGCGATTAGGCCTGTGCTCATGAGCCTGTGAACTCATTCCTATGGCATCAAAGTCAGCCCAACCCCCTGCTCTCCTCCATTTATATCCTTGCCTCTCTGCTGCCCTCTCCTCCTTCGCTATGTTTTCCCTTTTTACATTCAGCCCTGCCACATCATAACGTACCCTCACTGAACTCTGTGAAAAGCAAGTGCAAATAGTTATAGAGAAAATACAACATCAGGTCAGGGTGGTTTAATTTTCCAAAACAAATCTTTGAACCCTTATTAACTCCAGTACTGTCCAAAACAGCAAGCTAGTACACCAAGAAGGAGCCAGGGCCAGTTGTTTTGTCTCAGTATACCTCTCCAGATGACAAGGCTGATAGAGAGCAACACACCGAGGCTCAGAGTAGGAAGAAAGACAAACTTTGATGCCGGTTATGGGGAAACATTAAGAGGAAGAATCAGAGATTAAACCATTCAGTGATGAGACAGAGAGTGATGCACACACACACACACAAAGCCAAGAAAGAAATACAACAAGCTAAAATCCTGACCTGAAAGATTTATGTCAAGCCCTTTGTATCCTGTCTTTTAGAGAATATGCCACGCTGTGACACTATTTTCTCAAAGAGCTACATGTTCAACTGAGAGCCAGCAGCATTTGCACTCATGCACAAACTCAAATGGACACAGCAACAACACAAACACACACAGAGGTTTGGGGTAAAGGAGACCAGAGGTAGAGATTGTAAGCATACCCAGAGATAAGAAAGGAACCAATTCAGTGAGCAGAGAAGCAGGGAAAAAAGGGAAAAAGTGGGAGAGAGGGAGTAAAGAGGGGAGGCTGGAGGCGCCTGGGCAGGCCTGTCAGACCGGAGGAAGTGCTGGTGCGCAGGCCTGCAGGTAAATGGAAGAAGAAAGGCGCCTGCAGGCTGCCTGAGGCAAGCCTGGGCCCTTCTGTTCTATCATTTAGGAGACAAGTCCTCCACTGATTCTCAATTAATATTTAACACTGCACAGACAACAAGGCACTCCGCTGCAGTACACATGCCAACGAGAGGAGAGGAGAGGAGAGGAGAGGAGAG
>JAPTMW010134625.1:6906-17060 GCA_029822955.1 Ostorhinchus angustatus
GTGTGTGTGTGTGTGTGTGTGTGTGTGCTCTTGTGTGTGAGAAAAAGAGTGAGAGGGTAAGAGATGGAGAGGTAGAAAAAGAGAGAGAGGGTAGTGGGGGGGCTGGCGGGGTGCCATAGAAGATGGAGAGAAAAAAAGCACAGCAGTCAGAAGAGTAACGACTCCCTCCCAAAATTGATTTATCTTTCTATAAATGATGGCTACATCCCCCCAAATGGATTTATAAATTAATTGCTGTCTTATTGGAATAAAAACCTTCTTGTGCGGACATGATTGATCGCCTGGTGTCAGTGGCCTGCGCTGGGGACCCCCCTCCTCCTTTGTTAGTGGGTCCCAGCTGGAGCGGTAATGCACTGATGGTATTAACCCTGATTAATAACTAACAATACGCTATCCTCATACATCAACAGAGTACCGTGGTCGAGTGGGCATGGGACTGGCCGAGGCTTCTGCCAGCCTATCAGGGCATGAGTCGGGTCACCTTCACAACTCTGCTAGCCAACAGGTAAAGCAGCGATTTCACTTGTTACATTACTTATACAAATGGCTGTTGACAGCGGTGTGTTTGCACATGAAAATATGAGTGTATTCATGTTTCTACTGTGATCCCCGAAGCTGACCTCTGCTCTGCACCTGTATATGCTGCATTAGTAGTGTCTTTACCTGTAGGAGATAATGCATTTGTTCAGGACAGGGTTTCTATGGTTCCTTAAAAAGATGAATCAGTCCACTAAATCTGAATTTTATGTCTGAAAGGTGTAGTATGCAAGATAGACACATGCTTGTATCTATGTGAAGCTTATGTTGAAATATGTTTTCCATTGTTTTAAAATATGTTGAATACACTTATGACGTGGCTTACAACTGAACTACATTATGAAGTTTATGTTACTTGTGTTAACTTTTGTCATACTGTTAAATGTATTTTGGATTTTTCTTAAAAATTACCATTGATCGTATCGTGACAAAAAAAAAAAAAAAAAATTAACATGGGACCAATAACCTCTAATGCAAACTTAACAGCCTGGGGAGAAGTTATCAGAGCGCACCAAGCTCATGGAATTATAGCTACCTTGAGGAGAGCTAAGTGTTTCTGGTAATTTTTACTTTCATCTAATATAAATTTTCTTTTCCAGTATGTAAGAGGTGTTAAATTACATTTATAATATATAGCCTATTTTTTAACCAGATGAAACCAAGTCTGATCTTGCCTACAAGGCAGCTTAGATATTGTTAACAATACACAGTATCAAGACAAAATGAGTAAAAAACTTTTACATTTACATTACAGAGAAATAAATACAGTATCCCATTATATACAATAAAACAAAATTCAAGGTTAATCAACAACAACTTCAGTGCAAATTTAGAAGCAGTCACATTGATCAATCATGTCATTGTTCCTTAAAATAGACTTCAATTGCAAACAGACAAAAAGTAAGTTCTGACAGTTCCAGGTCCTTCTGTAAATCCTTCCATGTAGAAAAAAGGCAGCAGAATCTGTTTTACCCAGTTCTGTTCTGACCCTGGGAAGTACCATTTATAGATTGTTCTGAGAGCGCAGAACACAATGGCCTTAAAATATCTTAAATGTAACTTTTTGAAACCTGCACAAACCCTGTGGGACTCCTGAGGCATGTTTCCCTGTAACACCAATTCCCAGTTGACCTTGTCGTAAGCTTTAGTCATTAGGGATCATATGGCAGAGCTGGTCTTCACCAGTGGAGCGAAATGCTATTTTGTTCAAAAGACTACCTCTCTTGTGGCTATGAGTACTCTACCATGTGTGGTGAATTATGGATTCCTGCGTATGTCAGCGTGGACAAAATGTTTGATTTTGGTAATTGAGACAGGTCTGCTCCTCTGGTCCTATCAAGGCCCCACAGCCTTGAAACGGTGAATTACTTTGAGATGGAAAAAGAGCGGTTATCTCTGATCTTGACCACCTGATTGAGGAGTTTTTTTCCCAAGTCCGCCAGTCCTGCCCCTTCCTCCCCTCCCCCTCCTCTCCTGTTCTGCTTTGCAACAGGCATAAATATTTATGCAGGTATGTGACACATATTAGATGGCAATACTTCAGGCTGTTCCCTGTTCTCCATTCACAGCTGTCACGCTGCCAGCTATCAGGGAGCCATGGGGCTACTGCACCTTGTCTCCACGCCTACGCCCAATCCATTCTAAATCACCGCCATTGTAACACACACACACCTTTCTAACAAAGGGCAAGCTCTGCATCTGCCAAGGACACAGGTCTAATAAGGGTGAAGTACGCAGCTCGGTGCTCTACTCTGATGAGCTTTGTCGCCTTCTACCCCTCTCCACACACACATACACACACTCTATTCTTCCTCCCCTTATATGCTGCTTTGTTGCATGTTAAAACAGATACTGTCATTGCTTGACTGAGCCAAATTAGTGTTGGGGCATTCATGAATAAAGCTGAATGAAGAGAATATGAAATCAGATAGGAGGGAGAGAGAAGAAGAGAGGTTGAACTTGCAGTTTGAGACTGTGAGTGGCATGGTGAGAGAGCAGTCAATACTGACAGGGGACGAGTATGAAGAAGGCTGGAGAACGTGCAAGTAGGAGGGGTTAAAGATTTTATAATTCACCCTAATCTTACAGTATCAAAGTGTCTGAGATTCTGTCATTTGCCTCATTAGCCTCTCTTTGTTGGGCCAGAGGAGCAGATTTCATGGAGGATTTGGAGAATGGCTTTAGTTCTGCCTGAGATGCTCACACAGAGCAAGAAGTTCGTTTCACGGCTGGCGACATGTAAGCTGTCAAAGTTTTCCTCAGATCCATCTTAGACTCAAAAATATCTGAAGCTATAGAGGCCCATTTACAGCATAAGCGCACTGATGTCGGATTCACTGATCCATTTGTTAGTGGAGATAAGGATAATGCTTTCTGCATAACTGCAGACTGAAGTGCCCAAGGCTGTTTTCGCAGACTTCACAACAATTACTCTTTTTTTTAACTGCCACAGCCAACTGGACAAACCACAGGAAATAATCTTACACACTTGACAATATTAATAGTAATGACACTGTGTTGTATTGTACCAAAATACCTATCATTGTGACCTTGTGATGTTCTGTAGTTTCTGTGTTATAAGTTTTAGTCTCCTTGAATGACTTCCCTCGGTTGCACACAGCCAGTAATTTTTCGCTCCCTGGACTACGTGAGTTAGCAGTGTGGCCCATTGGCCTCCTATATATTGTTACAGTGGCAGGACAGTTATTGTGCCCTGGGTTTATATCACATTCTAATGGAGCAAGGCTATGAGTTAAGGGCGGTAGGCTTTTACACCAGGGCTGTTAAATCACTGTTCAGATGACTTCATTAGGAGAGCAGGATGCATGCTGAGACACTTACACACACATAAACACACGCACACACACACACTTGCGCACACTTTCACCCTGCTACCTTGATAGCGTAGCATCGGGGCCAGACAGGAGGGAGAGTGGATTTATACAGGTGTGTGTGTCCTTCTTTGTCACCTGTCACTTGAGTTCCCTCAGCACGATGGCTCATCCATCATCTGCAGATTGAGCTTTTCAGCAGAAACCAGACTGATTAATACCATCCTAGGACCCCCAGGGTTGCCTGGCTGACTGGCTGACCTGGCCTCCTGGCAGGCTGGCTGTGTGAATAGATAGACTGACAACTTGCAAGGCAGCTAAGTTTTTGGTGACTTATTGGTGGGCTGGGTAGTGCTCATGATGTTGGAGGTGATAATTGGTGGTTGTGTTTAGTTGAGACAGCCACGGTGGTGTTTTGTCCAACCTGTTGGTTTAATACCTTCCTTTGAGGAATGACAGATCCTGAAAGGTGGATGGATGATAGATGAGGGATGAATGAACTGGGAGAAAAACTGGTTGAGTGGTCAAACATTTGAGGCTTTTGAGACTTAACCCACTTAATTAGTCCTTTATACAATCTACATTTCTGCACAGCTTTCTATAGGCTTTTAATTTATAAATACATCAAATTACTGTTTTTCCTTCAGGTTTCCTGTTTTCTTGCCACAACACATAGACACCCTTTCTATTCATAACGACAATCTACAACTTACACTTCCACAATCTTCAAACTTCTCTGCTGTATTGGAAATGCACTGTACATGTAATGAATAAAATGTGTGCTATATAAAATTACTGCATTACACACACTATTCAAGAATCAAGGTTCACTGGAAGTTCTGAATGCAACTATGGTATATGTAAGAGTTATATCAACTTTCCACATGTGCATTCACTCAGTTTCTTTATTTCGTGTCTCTGGCAATCTAACAGCAAAGTTTCTTTTTTTCACGTAGGTTAACTATATACTTAACATTTCACCTTGAGGAAATGGCACATCAAGAGTTCATTTTAATTGTTACCTACTGATTGAAATGTGTCCACATTACCGTATATTTTGCCATCAAAATGAGCTGCCCTTTGTTGCAGAGGTATGGAGTCAAAGTACTAAGTGAATCAACTGATACTGAATAGTTTCTCTTTAACTAGTGATCTATGAATGGTTAGCTCATCCGCTTTGTCCTCGATCACCCTTTGAAATCCTCTTCTCTGTTGTGAACACTTGTAACTCTGCCACAGCATACTTTTGTATGAAACAGTCAAAAGCAGCACAACCTCTTTGTCAGTTTGAATTAATGGTAGCAATGCTGCCCCTTCACTTTCTTATATATAACTCTGATTGTGTGACAAGGCCTTTATGAACTGTGGTTCTTTGTGCCATTTTTCTTTTCCATCCAAGAGAAATAAAACAAATCTTTGAAAATAAAAGTACGGAGGATTACCAAAGACTAAATATTTTTACTGAGATCTGCCAAGGTGACTTTTTGAGCGGCTATGTTTGTGTGTATATGTCATAGAAGGTCATTTGACCTGGTTGATAAGGTGTTGCCAAGTATGAGAGATGAAGCTTTGTGTGTCACAGGGCGGCTCCTCCACTCCATCATAAGGACCTGATATCATCCAAGGACATCCACACTAACATCTACAACACAGGTCCAGTCGTCTGCATACTGTGTCTTGAAAACATTAGTGAATGACACAAAAGTGCTATTCAGTGGGTGATAATATGTTAAAATGTAAGTGTGTTGTGAGGTGCGTGCGTGTGTGTGTATATATTTCTATGTTATATGTCCATTCCACATTGTACATTGTAAGTAAAAGTAGAAACATTAGCCGATAGATTTGGTAATTTAATATGGTGAGCTACACTGTAACTACTGAACACTAAAGCATTTCCCCTGCATTGTCTCATTGTTCCTGTTACCCCCCAGGTCCATAACAATAGCAGTTTGTGGAAAAATGCCAGTCTGTGGCATTCTCTTGCTTGAGCGACTCCTTAAATTGCGGCGATAGACGCTTGTGCTTTCAGGAAGTGGGCAAACGCCATCTGTTCCTGGGCGCTGCCATATGGCGGGCCTTTTTCTCAGGGAATAAAATAAAAACAAATATGTCAGAATGTTCGTCTTCCTCCATGGACGCTGATCAACCTGGGGAGAAGCTGGATCTCAGTGTGTCTGGATTAATGGTCTTACTTTACGCTTCAGGGAATGAGAGAGAGGGTGTGCTTTTAGTCTGTGTGTGTTTTTTGTGTGTGAGTACATGTGCATGCCTGTGTGAGGGAATGCACACACTAATGCACATTTATGTACCTGGAAGTATTTCTAGAATCATTTATCTGACTTAAAGGGCGATGTTGTCGTACCATTTTGAGCAGTTGGTTGCCCTAGTCTTGAAAGCATTAAACAACACAGGAGAAGAGCTTCAAGGTTAGCCAGAGTGACATTTCATGGCTGCCGCTGCCAAAAAAAAAAACAAAAAACAAGAACCGCTCTCAAGCCATCATCAGGCTCTCCATCTTGCAAGGCCAGAAATTCAAAAGACTTGTCACTTTTGAAAATCAAGAGAGTGTGATGTGTCATTGAGGAAGGGCTTCTTTCTTCTCTTGTCGATCCCCCTGTGTGTGTCCCCTCCACTGACTGACAGCTAGGGATGGGAGTTTGTGTTGGTGGAGACAGAATACATCTTTTGTCTCCATAGATATACAAGGTTTGTTTTGTCTTCGCTAGCCCTGGACAGCACTGACACATTGAGGTTTTCATTAGCCGTAAGCAGGTGGCGGGGAGAGGGACGAGCTTGCGCGCAGAAGTCTGTTTTTTTCTTTTTTTTTTGTCCGCCTGTGTACACATCTGCACTGCACCAACTAGTATATTGTATGCATATCATGGAGGGTGTACATGTGTCTGCCTGCATGCGTGTGAATGTTCACTCTTATATTTCAGTGTGTGTGATATTTGGAGGTTTGCTCCAAAGGCGAATAAATCAGTGATGCCTGGGATAAGGCCGTGGCCCCTTCTCAAACTGCACAGACAAGCTGAGAGGCTCATTAATCAAACGGCCAGTCACAGATGTGATGGCTTCCACACAAACCGCCAGCAGACTGTGAAAGTCACATCCAACAGAGTCAACTGTCAGCCAGGCAGGCAGGCTGCACTTTTCCTCTCTCACCCACCCTCCCTCTTTCCTCTCTGTTGTATTTATCTCTCAGTCTCCCCTTACCTCCTCTCACCTCCAGCATGATGCCTCGGTGAGATACATCTGAAATATTTGTCTTGTCCCTCTAAAAACGAGCTGGAGGGTCGAGGAAAATCTATCTTCACAGATAGATTTGGTCACGGTCAAACCATTCTAGAGACATGAGACATCAGTCATTATGGTGTGTGTAGTATTCTCTGTGTTTACAGCAGACTACAGTGTTTTACAGTAGAAGTCAGAGCTCTTCAATGTCTGAGTCGATTATTCTGATGGTGTCATTAAGGTTCCCTGACACCTGTCATTTAAAATCAACAGTGCACATAGAGATAAAATACGCTTTCATTCTATATGTAAATGCACTCATACAAAATAGGTGTTCTGTGTAACTGTATTAATTGTATCTAATCATATTTTAATAATTTCACTGTTGCAGTCTGCACTCTGAACGGGTTGAAGTATAGTGATAAGTTGTACGTTTACAATAACAGTGCTGCGCGTGGACAACTCAGTGTGTTTTGCTGTTTGCACTGACCATGCTATTTATTTGGTTTATCTGGTCATCACTTGTGCATCAGGAACTCTGCAGTATATCACTGTTTTTAAAATTTCCTTTTTATAAACATTGTAATTTCACATAATTTCATAACAACTTCCGATTGTTCCAACTTTCAGCCATGGATGGATAAACAGTTGGAGAGACTATGTTACACCAGAGCTACATGAAAAAGCCTCTTAATCTACTGCAAAGCCCTCCAAGAATTCAGAATGGAAAAGAGACAAGACAATGCCAACCATTCCTGTGTAAAAATGGCAGGTCCCTAGGCTCTACAAATACACAGGGGCATGCAATGGTAAAAATATAAAAAACATTGTGTAATCACCTGAAGTAAGGGTTCATGTTGCTGCAAGACTAAATTAAGATAAAGCTGTCGATCATATCCAGTGCAACCTAATTGAATTCTGTGTTTAGAGCAAATGCTAGATTACTCTGAGCAAAATTATTGATTGTCATTGTGAGGCCTGTATAAATATATTAAATATTACGTAAAAATTCAATACAATGATGAACACAAAACCGCTGCACTGATAGTAGTGTCACAGCACAGTGGTCTCTGAAAGTTTCTCCAAACTTGTCACACTTGTTACCTTCAGCTACTTTGTCACCACCCTGACTTTATAAACTTTTGGTTAGACATTCTACTATGTCCACTGGGCATTTGTTTTTGTACGCTTTCTCTACAAAATTATTTCCATATTTTGTTCTTGGAAACAGTTTTGTCACCCAGTTAAGATGGACTGGGATTCAGTTCAAGACATGGTGGACTGTTTGACGCTGTTGCCATGTTTCCTGCTGATCTACTAAGTTGACTTTTTAGCTGACTGCAGCAGCCCATTGTCAAGAGCCAGAATGCGACCGTCTGTTCCAGTCCATCATTGTATTCTTCTTCTTTTTTTTCTTTTTTTTTTTTTTGCAACTATGCTTACTCCATGTGCTTCCTTTATTTCAGACCCAAAAGTTAAGCTTTCAGCTAACAAATCTGTTTTTTTGTTTGCTGAGTGTATTGAAGAATTACACTGTTACGACTCACTATTGAACTGACAACTAGTAATGACATCTGTTTACTGTGTGAGTACTGCAGTCACTACACTCATACAGAAATAATGGATGTGTTGATTTAGCTAATGATTGCATAAGTATTAGTGGTTAAACATGTAGACAGATGTAAATCTCAGTTTGTATTTGCATGTGTGTAAAGACTCTTTTGTATAGTAATTTATGTACATTTTCAGAGAGCCTCTCTGTTCTCATTCACTCTAAGTCACTCTGTATATGGGCATCAGCTAAACACTTAAAACATAATGTGTATTTGTGCTGCTGTGTGAGAGTGTGTGACGGTGAGGGTTTGTTTTGGTGGTACATCACGAGGTTGTATCCTGTCGCCAGGCTCATTAGCCCGTCGGCGGCGCCCAGACTGCCCCAGCCAATCGCTGCTCTCTGCTTGACTCTGCCATTTGCATGTGGTCCAGGAAGAGATAATTAGAGGGATCTCTGCCTGTCACTGTTAATCTGGGACTTAGTGAAGGGCTGTGACGCCGACATGCTGATGGACTGACACACACGTCTGCACACACACACAGTGTGGCGTCATACTCGTACACACATTGGCATGAGTTGCACACGCTTGCACAATTTACTTAGAAAATCAGTAACTGCGCTCACACATGAAAACTTATACCAACATCTGAAAACATGCACGTGTCACTCAAAGGGTCTCACTTATGTTCATTTCCCTGCTTCTGAAACAGGGTATTGATGTTTTTAGCTTTTTGACATATTACCAGTATAATTCTAAAATTTCTTGGGATTTTGTTGAAGTTTTGTCCTACAATCTATTGTACCTTAATATATCAAAGTTCCCTTTTCACTGGTATTTGAATTTTAGCATGTTGACTTAGTGGCTGTTTACACTAGTTGTACTATGCTGTTGACACAGGTTTTAGATCCCTGTTCAGATAGTGCGCGTGTTGCTTCCCAAACAGGCAGAATGCTCAGTAAGCCTTTTGAACAAGCCCAGCTGTCAGCTTTATATACTTTCACACAAACACTTGTACTCACACATCCATACGCACACATCCCAACAAACATGTACATGTGCTCATACACTGGTGCATTCCTAGCCACACACGCTGAAAACACACTTCACTGATTGGCAGGCCTCCTGTTTTCCCATAATTCCGACTGATTTATCCAATCAATCTCACTTGGAGAGCTGCTAAAGCGTTGACTAATATTAAGAGTAGAACATGCGACAATTAAAACATCCTTCAGGTAATTACAGAGCTGGTTTAGCAGCAAACAACTGAAGCATTTTATACATTCAGCATGTTGCCTGTGTGTTTTATTTGTACCTGTTTGAAAGTTAATCAGAGGAAATGAGGTACATCTGTGAATACTACTTCCTTTAATGCACGTGTTAAATATTATGTAAAATATCACATCATTAGTGCAAATATTGACTCTGTTCCCCTAATTGAATATTATAGACAGCGTTTCTACTGTACAAGAGAATCCCATCTCATGTGTAAAAGGCTGGATAGATGTTCTTGTCACTGCAAAACCTATTTTCCACCCAAATGACAGCCGGCCTTTTTGCACTCTGTGGGACTGTTTAATGGTGCATGTTGAGAGAAAGGGTGAGCACCGTCGCTGACCTCATCTGTCCTGCTCTGTGACCCCGTGTCACCACTGATGGCACGTAATAGTTGACACTTGACTTTAGGGGCTCTTTAAGTGCCAAGAGTGCTGGGGCCCTGGATTCATATTCTAATGTGGTCATTTCTGTAGTCTGTGCTTCTACCTTTTGTCCACAGGCTTTCTCTACACTTGTTTCCACTTTTTCCTGTTCTTTCTTCATGTCTCCCTCTTTCCCTCTCAGATGAATACACACATGCAGTCACACACAGACACACATACACACTAACACTTAGACCTACTCAGACACACTTTTGCAGAATTGAAATAGCTCGTCCCACCCTCCTGCCCCTGTGCCATTACAGGTAAGCACTGAGGTGCACTTGTCTTGACACTTGTCT
>JAPTMW010135259.1:0-10590 GCA_029822955.1 Ostorhinchus angustatus
CATGTGATCACTCATGTATCCAGATAACATTTGTCACAATTTTAGTTTTATAACATTTAGAGATCGGAGAATTACCTCTCACAGGCAATTCAGTTTAGAGTAGTCAATCACAGAAATTCAGATTTTTTTTTTGTTTGTTTTTTAAGGCCTTTATTGTCCCACAACGGGGAAATTTGCATTTTGCAACAGCAGGACAGTACATGAAATCAAAAGGTTTTCTGCTCACCTTGTTGTTAGACAAGCCTTAGAATAGTCTGGAGTGGGTCTCTGCCGATCATTCTGGATGCGGTCCGCCAAGGAATCTGGTCTCAGAGTTGACCAATCACGTCGGGGTCAACAAATTGTAAGGATTTTCGTGTTCATTGATTGGAAGCTCCAAAGACGAGTTTGGGATACACTTGGTGTCAGTTTAATAATTTATTCTGATCACATGTGAAATATGAAAGCCAGTGCTGGTCTCTGTGTACAAGAGCTTCCGAAGAAACTCAGGTCCGAAGAGCCCTGAATTCCGGATGTGGTTGACAATTATCTTCTTGGGTGACCCTACCCCGAACAAATGGGTTGGACTTTGTAATGTCATCTGACTCTGTCCTCTGATTGGATCTCACCTACTGACATGACTTGCCAACTGTTCTAGCTTCTGTAGCCTTTCTTCAGTGAGCACCCATGAGTTTACTGGGAACCTGTACCCATAGAGATTCTCATGGGTTTATCAGTAGAGAACTGCTTCAGAGCAATTCAGAGCAATACTGTATTTATTTTAGAATTATTCTTTAATATAATTTTCTTTAAAATTTACAGTTGCATTCATTGGTACATTTGATTGTAGGTAATTTTAAAACCTTACTGTGGGGTCAGCCTCAGGCCCAAAGGATGAGACCACCACAGGAGAATCGACTGCAGGCCTGGCACCCTACTCGTGCATATCCTCAAAAGACTGCCAGGTGGCTGCTGTTACCTCGCCACCATCTGTGCCAGAGCCTGTTTTGAGTGTTTTCAGGTCCTGCAATAATTACACACACTGTAATAATCACACACATACAAAGTAATAATCACACACTAATGATTTCATTAACTATAATGCATGGCAAGTTAAAAAAAAAAAAAACTTTCTTGAGATGGAAACACACTACGATTACATGGTCACATAACTGTTATGTACACTTGTCCTCAAAATTATTCATACCCCTGCCATTTTTTGTGACTTTTTGTTTTTGAGATGAAATTAATGTGTTTCCTCAAGTTTGTTTGTGACTTATATGTGATACACAAGTGAGGGAATATAAAAAAAATGCTACTCAGAGAAATACTTCAAGAGTATTTTATAAGAGGACTTCCTTGAACACCATGTTCAAAATTATTCCTGGACGAAAGCCTTCAGCTGGGTCCAGTTGGATGGTCTCCTACCCATCACTCTGGTCTTTGACTCCCTTCATAGATTCTCTATATGATTTAGGTCAGGACTTTGACTGGGTCATGTCCTTGAACCACTGCTGCACAGAGAATCTGTGGAGGGTGCTGAAGACTAGAGTGATGGGTAGGAGACCATCCAACCGGACCCAGCTGGAGGCTTTGGTCCAGGAAGAGTGGACCAAAATCCCACAGGAGACAGAAGAGAACCTATGGACACTTACAGCAACCTTTATCAAGAAAAGAGGCTACTCTATTGACTAATAAGAAAAGACATCGGACTGAGTAAACCTACGGGATGAATAATTTTGAACGTGGCATTTTTTGGAAATCCTCTAATAAAATACTCCAGAAAATAAAGTATTTCTCCAAGTATCATTTGTTATTCCCTCGTGTGTATCACATATAAGTCACAAACATAAGTCACACAAAAATGAGGACACTCATTTATTTCAACACAAAAAGTCACCAAAAATGGCAGGGGTATGAATAATTTTGAGGACAACTGTGTCTTGTTAAGTTAAAAGCAAATGCATTTAAATACCTTGTACTTTTTATTCAAATTCTATCACTTTTTTGAAGCTTGCTGGAGGGTTACTGTCCCTTCCAGCCCAAGGTCTTTTATAAGTGTCCTGTACCAAAACAAAATGATGAGTATCAATATTACAATAATGAATAAAAATGAACGACACAGATGTATGTGGTAAACCAAATTTAAAACCAATTGCTCACTCCCAAAGTGATTTGGCTGCACTTTTAGATTTCATGAACCTCTGTTGATTTTCAGCTCTGAATCTTATGAGCTGCCTTGTTTGCTCTGGTGTCCCTGTTTTAACAACACACAACAATGTCAGTGAAATTTCAAAGAACCCCTATCGTTTGCAACTGATATAAACTGTAGTGTGATATTGTAACAGTCATGACGGGTATATCAGGATATGTGAGTCATGCAGACAATGATATTTTAATGCTATTTTTATGCCATTTAACATTATGGAGGAAATGCAACATGTATATGCTATAAATATGTCACGGTACTGTGAACAGCATACACAACCATCGCATTTTTAGCAGAGTTTGTCATAAAGAAGCAGTCTGTAACACATTAAACAAAGTTAAACGGACTATTAAACTGTTATTTACGATGAAAATACTTACATTTGTGGGTTTCTTTACTCGCTCTGCTGCACTTTTTGGCTGTGTTTACCTCCATCTTGCCAATGATTCAAACAGAATTATGGGAAATTTCTCCAACCCCTCCATTCGTAGTGTGGTCCATGAAAATCTCAAGGGTATACAGCCCTGTGGCATAGCCCTTCCCCTCCGTCTAATGGAGAATCGTGACAACACTACCCCTTCACATGAACATGCAAAATAGAGGGGTAAGGGGTAGGGCCAAGGGTTGAATTAGAATTCAGCCAGCATCTCCTGCTGGAATGATGTCTGCGTGGCTAGGGGGCTCTGCACAGTTGTTCCCAACACCTTGAGGATCCATGTGCTGGCTATGCCATACGAGGGTCACTTGGGAGTGGTGAGGGTGAAATAGCACTGCAGAAGCCTGGTCTGGTGGCCAGACATTGACAGGGACATGGAAACAATGGTCACAGATTGTGTCGCCTGTCTCACTAGTGGTAAAACCAGCACACCCCCATCTCCATCGCTACAGCCTGTGCCGTGGCCATTCACTCCATGGTCACAAATCCAGGTGGACATCTGTGGCAAGCTCCGCAGCATTCCCTACCACCAGCGTTTTCTCCTCCTTGCATATGACCTGCATTCCAAGTGGTCTGAGGTGCTTCCCACTGGATCACCAGGGTAGTCACAGACTTCCTGTTCACCCTCTTCTCCCCCTGGGGTGTCCTGAATACTATCACAACCGACAATGGGCCTCAGTTAATCTCCACTTATTTCACATCATTTCTGGAGGGGAGGGGTCAAACACATAAGAATGCCCATGTACCATCTTCAGGCCAATGGTGGTGTGGAGAGGTTTAATCAAACCCTCAAAAACATGCTCAGAGCGCACCTGGGGGATGGTCATCCCTCCTCTGCTGCACTGGAGGGCACCTTGCTACACTACAGGGCAATGCTACACACCACCACAGGCAGCTCACTGGCCTCCCTCATGCTCAGATGTGAACCGCAGCTTCCATTGGACCGGCTATGTCCTTCATCATGGGGCGGTTTGGTGGTGACACCCTCCCCTGGCATCAGGTCACAGAGCAGCAATGGCGAATGAAGCAGCAGTTTGACAAGAAATGCCTTGTGAAATGCCATTCACTCACAGTATCAGGCTGGGTTTGAATTCACCAACTTAGTCCTTCACACAAGCTGCGATCATACCGGTCAGCACCAATGCAGATCACTGCTCAGCTAGGACCAGCCACCTTCTGCCTGGTTGATGGGTCGCATAGGCATGCCGGCCATCTCAGAATGGTGACTCCGCCATTCGTCTCTGACCAAGCAGCGGTTGCTAGCAGGGACTATGGGGACTGGGACATTCCTGCTGAAGTGTCAGATAACCTGGATTTTGGCGTGCCAGAACACACAGAGCCACCACATCCCGAATATCCCCCAGATCAGGTCCGCCTGAGGCCGACGTACCTCGGGGACTAAATTACTGGCTTTTGAATTTTGAGCAAATACACACACTCACACACACCGTTCAACACATAGTTAATGCATTGCCTGATCTCCTGTAGGCCATCTCAGAACACATCCGTAGCGTATGGCTGTAAGCCATGCCCACCGTCACAACAGCATGACATGTGTACTGTATGTATGTGTGTGTATCGTAAGTGAGAGTGAGTTCCGTAATGGAAGGTCCACCACACCAGATGGGGCAACTCTGAGTGACCCAGGGCAGTGAAATAAGAATCAAAGTCATGGCTTGGCACGTCAGTGAAACCTGGAATGGCCTTGTAGCTTGCTACAGAGTCATCTAGGAATGCTAGGTGATGAGGATCAAACACCCTGACCTGCTGGAGAAAACTTACAGCTGGTTGTACATCTGACATGCACTTGGTGAGCTTTTCTTCAGCATTGTCATATACCTGGCCAACTGTGCTGAGGATATCGGGCTTCGTAGGATGTGGTAGGTCAAACTTCTCAATGTATTCACCACATACCTCATACTGCAGCTCTTTGTTGGCAGCGATGACCACTTGCAGATCCTCCAGATCTGTTCTGGAAGATGTTTAGTAGAAAGATGATACATTTGCACTTGTCAGTCATGATACTGATCTGCACATTCAGGGTTTGAGCTAGGTTTGGGTCTTGAAGCATTGCTTGGATTTTCTCCACAGAATGGGGTAAACTTCTCCCAGATACCTGTGAATAAAAAACACAAAGAGAAAGGAAAGAGAAAGAAAGTGATTAGGTCAAACAGTAGTTGTTAAATGTTACTATATATTTACTTGGATAATTAACTCATTCATGTTTGTGTGTGTAGATGTAAAGGGGCCTAATTTGTGAAGAAATGGATAATTACTCTTATGTGAAGGAAGTTACACATTTATTTACCTTTATTTCCATCTCAGTGAACTCTTTGTACAATCCAAAGTACTCCTGGTAGCACTGTGCTGCAGAGAACCAGGAGTTCCAGCATTGATGCACAGGGGTTTGAAGGCATGGTCACCTTTTTTCTTGGCAGCTTGTTTGTCATGAAGCAGAGATATCTTCTCATGCATCATCTAGCACTGAAGAACATCTAGGAGAAACTCATCCTGAAGCTGTTCAATTGAACAAAAAGTTTTTGTTGGCCTGTGCTCAGCTGCTGTGGGGTAGAGTGTCATCTTCAGGGCCAGCTCGCTGTCACCTCTCAAAGGGGCGGGATGGATCCCCCTCTCTGTAGGGTCTGCTGGTTGGCCAGGCATTGCTGATAAGGTTCATTATGTGTGTCATGCATGTGATGTGCAGTGAGTTGGGGTACAAAGCAGTTGTGAATGCTTTCTTCATGTATGCTGCATTATCGGTGTCAAACACGATCACAGCCTTGTTGTTAATGCTGTACTCTTGTAAACATCTTGCAACAGCCATGGATACAGTGGAATGATTTCACTGCTCAAGGAACATTGTGTCTGCAAGGTAGGCCAAAGTCCGACCAGACTGATCCTTCTCCAGTGGTGCAAGCAGGATGTTCAGCACGCATCTCCCCTCTACATCTGGAGTCTCAATGAACTATTTGATGAGACTGTCTCATCAAATATCACAGCAACAGGTTTACCTGCAAGAGGTGTCTTCAGCTCTTCCTTTTCCCTCTCATATACTGCATCCAGGTATTTCTCTTGAAGCTGATGAAACCCTGGAATGGTTCCACCGTTGATAACTTTTTCATTCAGGGATTTCCTCATTGTAGGATGATTACTCTTAAGAGAGTGGAATGTTGATAGCAGTGCAGGTAGTGACCCAGGTCTCACAAATCTACAAATAAAGTTCTTTTTTTCTTTCTTTTACTATTGGGCTGTTATTTATTCTCTCTTTCTCTCTCCCTCTCTCACACACACAGGCAGACATAGCTGATGAATTTAACACAATTCGGTATTGTAACATGTATTGTAAAAGAATTTACTTTAACCATTAGGCTATTTTATTCAAACACACACACCAACAACCTGTTACTAACAATAAAACCCTTTGTCCCATTCAATTCAACACATTAAGTAGCGCAACATTTATTGTAAAAACATTTCTAATAGTGCTGTTTTAATCTCTCTCTCACTCTCTCACACACACACGCACACACACACAGTCTCTCTCTCTCTCTCTCTCTCTCTCTCTCTCTCTTTTCTTTGTATATTCTGTTTTCATTTACTCGTTTTTTATCAATCTGACCAGCCTCAAAATTGTAGTAGGCTACTCACCTTGATTCTTTCAGCCCTCACAACTGTTTTGGAGGTTGATGCCACTGTGTCTGTGAGTTGTTTGGTTTGGTTCTTGTTCACTGCAGCAGAGACTATTTTCAAATGTTTCGTGCTGGTAAAGTGGCTATCCAGCGTTGATTTTCTTTTATGTTTCAGTGTACAGTTGCATTGGGAGCAAAATAGTATGCCTCCACTTTCGTGTAAAACATTGGAGTACTGTTTGTTTTGCTGTCTTTGGCAGATATTTTCATAACCAAATGAGTAGCATTTTTCCTCATGTTGCAGGATTTTTGGATTTTAGATTATTTAGTTTACCCTCTGTGGTGCGAGCCAATGATCATATCACATATTACATCACTACCCATGTCAAGTTACAATGCAATATGCGGAATTGCATTTGCAACTTTTTGTGGAAAAATGAGGAGATGATGAAATCATGTGAGCCCCATATATTTTCTGTGGAAATATGCTATTATTGCAGTGAATCTGAACCCTTTTTGAAAAATTTGCTCGATTATGCATTGAATTGTGCGATTGCAGAATCATGTTTTTCTGGAGGGACCAGGGTGTGATTTGTTGGGGGAGATGGGGGGATCAACCCTCCCTCTGGTTTCTACATCCCTACTTCTGCTGAGTGAATTTCATTCTCAGGGGCTGACAACCCCACCAATGATTAAAAATGAATTGAAATAAAAGGAAAGTTGTGACTGAGTTTTCTTACATGTATAGGCTACATTGCTGGCACTAACTTTCACCTGAACCAAACTGTCAGTGGTCTCAGAATTCACAAATGCCCCCATGCCCATAAATACATTGTATACTTTACTTATATCAGTGTCTATTTATGTGTCTGTGTGCCTCTCTCTCTTTCTCTCTCTCTCTGTCTCTCTCTCTCTCTCTCTCTCTCTCAAATGTCACTCACTACTGTAGTTCAAAAAACTTTTGCTGCTGAGTTATCAGACATCCCTTTGCTTCTGAAAGACTTTTGAGAATATAAATGCCATGGAGTCCGAGGAGACAATCTCCGCAAAGGGTTTTCTGCTGTCTCCATGTTCCACATGTCAATAGCCAGAGTGTGAATGTGGATTTAGTGCCATGAAACACATCCTCACTGATAAGCACAACAGAATGAATGTGTCCACACTGATCAGTCTTCTCTTGATCGCTGTTAATGGGCCAGAAATGTGTGCATTACCTGCTCAGAAATTTGCAGAGATGAGGATAAAAGAAGGGCGAAATGCTGCAGATGATGCATCAACAGTAAAGCCGAAAAGGCCACATGAAGTCCAACATCAGGGCAAGCAGTATACTTAGTCTAATTGCCTGATTTATTTTGACATGATGTGAAATCTTAATCAATTAGGTTTTACAGTCTGATTGAGTTGCCCATTCACTATAAATCCTCTACCATGATCGCGCGATCGGCCCTTATCTATGGTTCTCAAATTTAATTAGGCCATCTCCCACATTGTAGGTGTGGCCATCACAATAAATTAAATGTTTCATGTATTTTTAGTTTGCATTTAAGGCCGTTAACTTAAAGAATTAGGCCTGTCGATTGCTTGTTCTTTCATGATAAAAAACAAACAAACCTCCCCTGTGTGTTTTTTTGTTTTAATAATCGCACCCCCGGGAGGGACTGATATATACCATGGTTCTTATTTATAACACAAACATATACAGGTACAGATTCATTATACAAAACAAAACTTTCAAAAGCATTTATAGAAAAAAAACCTTGAATAATAATAACGATAATAAGCTGATGGCGTTTTAATACTATTAAGGAAGATGAATTCTGATCAGTGTTCATGTATTGTTTTTCATGAAAAATAACTAACTTGCAGTGAGGGATTTTAGTACAGATAGATTTGGTAATCCTAAATTAATGCTTGTCAAAAATTTAGGAAATCTGATTAAAGGAGAATTTTTAAGCTACATTTGTGTCACCTCTAATTTGCTGAGTAATTGTTTTGCACAAAAAAATCTATACAGTAATTTTAACTGTACAGTTTCAGGATATTATAAATGAAATAACACGTCTGTCTGTTCTGTCTTTTTTCTTCTCATGACTCTCTGTGAGTTTGTGATATGCCTTTAGTTACATTCCTCTCATACTGATTTTCAGATTTTTTTCCCCCAATACCCACAGGTCAAACAGTAGGCCTTTCCACCATCTTACCTCAGGTCTCAATCTCTCACTGCCATTTTTATCCGACCCTTTATCTCCATTTCATGCTCCCCCTCTCTTTCCCATGCTTTTCACTCTCAATCTTCCATCACTCTGGTCTTGTTGCCATGTGTGACTAATCTGCTCTGATGACACCAACGCTTTATGTGTTTGTGCTGTGATTTTTAATTTGTTTTATGTCTGTACTTGATTGTTAGGGGCACACAATCTGACGAGGGATTGCTTTGGGCATGTGAGATGGAGCAGTAACTGAAATCCTAGTTATGTACAACAGAAAGCAGCATGGCGGAATCTTTGAGTAACATTCTGAGGGAGTATAGCTTTAATCCTGGCTGACGGGAAAGTAACAGAGTGAAAGATAATGACTGAATTGCTTTTACAAGAACAGAACAATAACCACTGAGTAAGGAAACATACCTACTGTAGATGATGGTGGTTCATGGATATACAAGAGAATTCATCAGATGCCTGACACAATCAAAACAAGTGGTGCCAGGCACAACAAACGCTGCCCCTCATACATATTGTAGCTTATTTTGGCAACGATCCAGCTGATGTCATCATGTCTATGCCCGTACTGATGTCAGCATATCAATTGCCTCGATATATGTGCCAAGTTTGAGTAAATTGAAACAAAATTTGTGTTTTTATAGACATTTGAAATTCGACCCATTGAAAGTAAAAGGGAGAAGAAAAAAGATTTCTAAAACGTCATTGAAAAAAAAAAGGAATCTTGACCTACTTTTCCCGAAAATGTAACCACATCTGTTCTGGGTCCCTGGCAATCCATAAACCTAATTTGGTATGAATTCAACCAGCAATTTTGCTACTACAGACATGTGAAATTTTGCCCATTATAAGTAAATGGAGAAAAAAAAAAGATTAAAAATATTTATAAAAAATGTACTTTGACCTACTTTTCCCAAAATATAATGACATCTATTCTGGGTCACTGGCAATCTATAAACCCAATTCATTAGGAATTCAACTTATAGTTTTGCTGCTAGATTGTTAACACACAAACAAAGAAAAAAAACAAGTCATGCCAGGCACAACGAGCTCCTATGTATTGTAGCTTTGGCATCAATCCAGCTGATGTCATCATGTGTATGTGTGTGCTGATGTCAGCATATCAATTGCCTCTATATATGTGTCAAGTCTGCAGTAAATTGAAACAAAGTTGATGTTTTGAAAGACATTTGAAATTTCACCCATTACAAGTGAATGTAATGGATGTGTGTGTGTGAGGATTGTGGTCAGGGGCAGCCTGGGCTGGCCACATCTAGCCACTGGACTGAATTCCTGAAGAACGGATTCATTAAGGGTCTGCAGCTAAGGTTTAAGTATATTTTATTGAAGGATATATTTTAGTCAACACCAAACAATGTTCCTGTGATTGAGTCAATGTCCACAATCAGGTAACTTTAAGTATATTTGTCTTAATGAGAAGTCTTCTGTAAAATGTTTAAATTAATAAACATCAGTAGAGGGCTTACTTCACATGTTATTGGATGTTAGGAGTTTCGTTCTATTGTTAAAAGTATCTTTGACAAACAAGAATATTTGTATGGGTATAAATGTTACACCTACTTCCAAATTATTCAGGACTGAATGGATAGATCTGTTATCAACAGAGTGGTTAAACTGTAGGTACACTAACTGACTGACTCAGTCCAATTTCCAAAGATGTAAATGATAATAATCTTGTTTTACGTGTGTATGGTCCACAATAATAGCCAATGCCACACAGTTCAACAAATAAGACAATGGTCAAGTATAAGGTGATGATGAAGAGTTCAGTTTTACTTCATTAAAGAGGAGGGACCTATACTATATTGCCAATAGTATTGGCTCACCCACCCAAATAATCAGAATCAGGTGTTCCAATCATTTCCATGGCCACAGGTGTATAAAATCAAGCACCTCGGCATGCAGACAGCTTTTACAAACATTTGTGAAAGCATGGGTTGCTCTCAGAGCTCAGTGAATTCCAGCGTGGAACTGTGATAATAATAATAATAATAATAAACTTTATTCATACAAAATAAAACTTTCATACAAAAATTGTAGCCCAAAGTGCTTCACATTGATTAAAAATTAAAATACAATTTTAAGACAAGGGTGAAA
>JAPTMW010135572.1:0-10587 GCA_029822955.1 Ostorhinchus angustatus
AGGGGTTTCACATCTTCACACCTCTAAATCTGAACTAATCCTAAATCCCATATGTTTAGTCATTTCATAGTTGCAAAATCATTGTAGGAAGACACTCCATAAATGGTTGAACGTACTTATAGGTTACATGTGTATATTCACCTCACAGGTTTTAGATAGATCATGGATCATCTCTGGATCTGCTGCTGTGGTCCGGCTTTTCCCCTGCCTCCACCATCATTATTGATTTATTCATATAGTTATGAGAGTGTTTATTATTCAGTTACACAGATGGTAGAGGTTTCTATTATTTGTACTAACAGTTGCAGTGGTAGTATATCCACTGTTAATACTTGCATTTGGAGTAGTAGTATTAGCAGTTATGCACATTTGTTCTAGCTATTGGTAATTATACTAGCACCAGCTGTTCTAGTGTTTAACAGTTCTAGTTCCGTTTGCTGTGCATCCATGTGTCTCCCCCTATATTTCCCTCCTTCCCCAATCTCTCTCTCTTCCTTTAACCCTCCCTTTAACCCCAACTGGTCAAGGCAGATGGCCATTCTCCAGGGGTTGGGGTCTGCTTGAGATTTGTGCCTGTTAAAAGGAAGTTTTTCCTCACTACTTTACAACTTTACTACACTTTACACTACTTTATGTAGTGTCTGAAGGGTCTGTGGTATTTATGACTGAGTGAATTCTAGACCTGATTGCCACCTATATCTGGTTTGGGATCAGCAGGAGGTTGCCTCACCAATGTCGGGAGTTGTGTGAAGTTTTAAAGGAGGGGGAGGGGGAGACCAAATGTTTAGAGTAAACAACAGACCTATATAAGCGTAGGCTACGTTTAGATCGGGGGACTTCATTTTGGCTAAGAGTTCACCAGGCAGACCATGGTGCCTGTTTGATGCCATACTTTTTTAAAAATAAAATCTTTTTATAAAATGAAGATGGTGTCAGCGAAACCTTCTTCATCATCCTCTCATCATCGCTCTTCTCATATATGACATTTACTTTACTTCACTACTTTACATTACTTTTTTACTCACCAATCCTTCACCACTGTCACTAAATGACAGTGGTGGAGGATTCTGTTGGGTTTCTGTAAATTGGCTTAAGAGTCTAGTTTTGACCCACTCTAAAGTGTCATGAGATAACTTTTGTTATGATTTGGGGCTATACAAATAGAATTTGATTGACTGATTGAAATTGTACTAAATATATTGCAATAAATCACCAGTGATGAACTAGTGACATATTCAGGGTGTACCCCATCTTCACCTGATTGTAGTTGAGATTTTAGGCTCCAGCACCCCTGCAACCATATATTGCAATAAGTCCATTAAATGAAGCACTAAGAATACAGAATATGTGAAAATAGACTTCCCCTTTTAGTAAAAAAATGTATGTAAAGCATTAATTAAAAAGGAGGAAAAACTAGAAAGATATTCATTTATTCTGTTTTATTAGAACACAATATTGCTGTTGCATGATCGCACAGTGTCCACAGGGTGGCGCCATTATATAGGTCATTTTCATGTTAGGTCATTTTCTGCGACTCAAAGGCTGCTGGGAAATTTTTATCCAGGAAGTACTGTAACTGAAGCAACTCAGGATCAGCAAGGTAAATAAAGTGTATGATGTGATTCATATCGTCTGTCAGTGCATATTACATGTATGCCTTTATACAATGTTGATTTTAGAGTAAAATTTGACATGTAGGGCAAATATTGTCAAAACGAGATACATGTGTCTTTTTCCTTTGTATTCTGAGACGATTTTAAGCTGTTGTGTAACATTGCTTCGTTCTCTCTCAGACTGCAGGCCTACAAACTGTATATTAACAAATCATCTGTGAGATCCAGCGGACTGCAGACATCTCCAGTTATGGTAAGGCAGCTGAAAAGTTGTCCCGGTGTTTAGTCTGTGTGAGAATTAATGATCGATGTCTCTACAGCTGCGCTGCAACATGTGGTGAAGCATTATCTTACTGTTATATTTATGAATTGAAATGTTATATTTATATTTGAAAGTTATATTTATGAATGAAAGACCTGTGTCTGTTCAGCAGTTACAAAATGTGCAAAATTCCACAATCTGCTTATTGAAAATCTCGCACTAAAACACATTTAGTCAATGCACAGCTAAGTATAATCCTTCTAAAACCAAGACAGGACAAGTACTAAAAAACTAAAACTAGGGACCAAGCGATGACATACATTATTAATGACACAGAGACGTAGAAAAACATGGATGATATATATTAATCTTACCAGTAATTCAGGGAGATCTAAATCCCACATCTGGTTTAATTTCCTCAAGGAGCTATGGAACATTTACCAGATAATTTCTAGTTTGACAAAATGAACTTCCTTTGACCAAATACCATGTGAAATTGGGGTGGGAGTCTTTCTTCAGTTGAGTATTATTAAGTATATGACTAGTAGTGTTGCGTATTTAAAAACTATTTTATTTCACCACCTCTATTCCCTGCAAGGAGTTTAATATGTGAAATGATTCTTTCGTCATTATGAAAGAAAACATGAAAAAAGATTCGTACAGTTAATGAAATCTTGAACTAAAACTAGAAGTGGAAATATTTCTAACTGAAATGAGAATAACAACAGCAACAGTTTTAAAACATTAAACTAAACAAAAACAACCCTCCCACCAAACTTTGCATGCCGTATGCCTTCTGTAAATAGTGTTTTTGTAAATCATATTTGAAACCACGCATTCTTTCATCCTACTTTTTCAAGCTTTTGTAAATCAAGGCTTTCCTCATAGTCAGTCCAACGCTAAGATTAAACCTAAACGAGTCAGTTCCTCAAAATAAAAACAGTAGTTCTTATACACTGATAAAACTACCTTAAAGGAAACTGAAATCAAAAACCAAACTGACAATAAAAGAACTTAAAATAGAACTTAAAATAGAACTTAAAATTTCAAAACCTGTTAACATAATACAGTTGTATTATGCCTACACTGCCTATCAACGAATGAATGTTAATAACTGTATAACGTTTACAGGTAGAGTGTTGAGTTTAATCAAATAGTTGCACTGATCTCTGTCATTGGCAGGAGGACATAAACACTGTGATGTCCTGGTTTTCCAGCCCAATGTATAGCCGTTACTGGCAACACTACCAGCAAGCAATGGCCTGGCACCAGAGACACCGGCATGCCTACTGGAATGCCTTGGAGGCTGCCTATGGCCCTGGGTACTACCAGCAGCAGTATCCCAGCAGCCATGAATGCTATGTCGACTGGCACACTGGAGAGAGTGACAACAAAGAGGTGGACGAGGAGAGCAGTTCAGACAGCAACATCGAGTGTGATGTTAGTAATATGGAGATCAGTGAGGAGCTAAGACAGTACTTTGCACAGACAGAGAGACACAGAGCGGAACTCAGTAAGTAAATAGAGATGTGTGTACCTGTGCAAAGATTGGGAGTGTATTGTGATTTTTGTTTGTTTGTTTGTTTGTTTTTTTTGTTGTAATTTTTTTATTTATGGAACAGCAGTTTATATCACAGAGCAATAATATCAAAAGCAGTTTGGGATCCATTGGCATCCACATATTTTAGAATTTTTGTAATTATATACATAATGGGAGAGAAAACGTGTACAAATTGACAAATTAAATAAATTCAGTGAGAAGGGATTTGATGTGGTTAAAATTATAATAAAAGCAGAAACAATGAGAATAAGGCAAAGTCAAACTTACAGTTCAGGCTTCCACAAAATCTGGTTGTAAAGGTGGAATATATTTGACCCATTTGGTCCAGAGTTTAATAAAAACTGTTTTCTTAAGATGAAGAGAAAAAGAAATTCTTTCCATTAAATAAACGTCGTTCACTATATCTCTCCACTCCTGTATGATGGGGGATTCAGGAAGCAACCATCATCTGGTGAGTGCTTTTTTGCAGGCAACTATCAAAATATTAAACAAATTTTCATCTGATTGCCCTTAGTCAAAGTCAGCATTCCCTAAAAATAATGTGGGGAATTGCAAGGGTAAGTCAAATTTAAATATGTTTTTTAAAACTTTATGAATCTCTGTCCAGAAGGGTCGAATCACAGGACAATCCCAAAATACGTATGCCAATGATTTGCTTCCAGAGACCGACAATGTCTCCAACATTTGGCATCGCCTGTAAAGTGTGCTTTCTGCTGGGGTGTAATAAAAAAACAAACAATACACTTCCACCCAAATTCCTGCCAGACATGAGAGTTAGTGCATTTCCATTGTGATTTGCAGGCATCCAACCAAACTTCATTTGACATTGAAAAATTACCTTCTCTTTCCCATCCACCTTTAATATATTTTGTATTGTGGCATTTTTTTGTCACCATCGCTTTGTAGATTGAGAAATAATACCTTTATTTATATTATTTTGATAGGCATCACAAAATGTTTTCAATATAGGATCATCCAAGTCAGTTTTGTTTCTGATACTGTGTTCAAAATAGTTATAAAAATCAACTTTTTCCAAATGGTGTTTGTTTTTCAGATTCTCGAAGTCTTTTAATTGTCCTTTTTCGGTAAGGGAATAAAACATTGCTATTCCCTTCAAAATCCAGGATTTATCTGTAGTCCATAGTATTAGGCTTGAAACCAGGATCATAAGCACACCACAGAATTATTTGTAATTTATGGTTTAGATTATATCCTTCTCTTATCATATTCCAAATTTTTAATTGGTCTTTAACCCGCAGATTTTGTACATTAACTATACATTTTCCTAAGTTTTCATGGGTCAATACTGCACGGATTGGTGGGTCATCCATAGCAGAAAGTTCAGTGTCTTTCCACCTGGCTTGAAATGTTGGAGTGCACATATTGATTAAAGGTTTAGCTTGAGCTGTGGAAAAAATAGTCCTTGAGGTGTGGTAGTGCCATTCCTCCTTCTTCTTTTGGGAGTTGTAGTGTTTTAAATTTAACCCTGGGCTTTTTCTCTTGCCAAATAAATCTTGAGATTTTTCTATTCAATTGTGAGAATTGTTTTGAGGGGATTACTATTGGAAGGGCTTGAAATTAAAAGAGATACCGTGGAAGGACATTCATTATAGATTCAATCCTGTGACTAAGGCCTAGAAAGGAGACAGAATTCCATATCCTCTTCAACTTTTGTTTGGAGGGGGCCATAATTTATCTCTGCTAGTGTGTGCATTTTTTTGGTAAATATATTCCCAAATATTTCAATGAGCTCTGATTCCAGTTAAGTTGATGTTTCTCAACATGTTTTGGAGGTGTGAAGTTAAAAGTCAAAATTTGAGTTTTATTTACATTTAGTTTGTACCCAGCATATTTGCCAAATCTTTCTAGAAGATTCATTAATTCTACAAATGAATGTGAAGGTTTACTTAAACAGGTTAAAATGTTGTCTGCATACAGTGCTACTTTGTGATCTTGTCCACCTATGCAGATGCCATTAATACTTTTTTTCTGCCTTATCCATTGTGCCACAGGCTCTATATAAAGTGCAAAGAGCCAAAGTGAGATAGGGCACCCCTGTCTGAACCACGTTCTAAAACAATACTATCTGAGAGATATCTGTTTATTTTAACCCGAGCTGATGGTTTCTTATACAGTGTACAAATGTTTTAACAAAGTTTTGATGTATACCAAATTTTTCAAGGGTTTTATACAAGAAAGGCCAACTTACTGAATCAAAAGCCTTCTCTGCGTATATACTGACAATAAGAGCTTCCAGATTTTCCTGTTGAATATAGCTTTATTATATGCAAGACACGCCTGACATTATCATGAGTTTGTCTTTGTGAAATAAATCCTGTCTGATCATTGTGTATAAGCTAAGGAACAACCTTTTCCAGCCTTTGGCCAAGATAGCAGTGTATAGTTTATAGTCAACATTCAGTACTGAAATTGGCCTATACGAACCACATTCTAATTTATCCTTTCCCTCTTTGGGAATGACTGAGATCACTGTGTCACTCCATGATGGAGGCATTTTGCCATCTTTCAATGTTGTGTTGCATGCTTGTAGAAGGACTGGCATTAACTCAAATCGAAAAGCTTTACACCATTCTGACGGTAAGCCATCAGGGCCCGGTGACTTGTTCGCATTAAGATTGAAGATGATGCTGTTTAGCTCCTCCTCTGTTATTGACACTGTTAATGTTTGATTTTGCGCCTCAGACAGGGTCGGTAAGTTGAGTGAATTAAAAAACATGTTTATTTGACGATTTCCCTCTAGGTGTGGTTGTGTGTATAGAAACTTATAGTACATTCTAAAGATACTCCGTATTTCATCTTGCTTATATAATATTGCTTTAGAATCTGGGTCTCTTATTTTGTATACTGTACAATCCACTCTTTGTTTCTGGAGTTTTCTTGCTAAAAGTCTTGATGACTTCGAGCCTGACTCATAATATTTCCGTTTTGTAAATAGTAGCTTTTTTTTCAATTTCCTGTGAGTATACTACATTTATTTCATTCCAAATTTTCTTTATTCTAATCATCAAATCTAATTTTTGTTCTCTTCTGTGCTGTAGCTGAAGTTGTTTTAATTTATTAATCTTAATTGTTTTTCTTTTTTTTATGGGCACAAAAAGATATACTTCTACCTCTAATCACTGCCTTTAAAGGTACAGTGTGTAGGATTTTCTAAGTGTTCTTTCCAATAATCAATCTAATTATTGACTAAAATGGAATAAAATAGTGTCCAATAAGTCAAAAGATCAATTTGTTCGATTACATTTAACCTAGAAAAACCCGTTTAAATATACATAGGGTGGGTCCAGCTCGCTGGGCGCCGCCATGATCTCTGCCATTTTTTTTCATACATGAGCCGACAGAGGACAAAAGTCGAAGTATCCGCCTGTAGAAGGGGGTGGACTTCTCCACTGGTTACACCGGCAGCTGGTGGTAGAAAAGGGTGGTGTTGTAGCCTCTGTGTAACATTTAAAGGAGAAGGAGAAGAAGAAACCCAAACACTGAAGAGTGAAGTCTCACTGAAAGCTCGTACGCTACGTGAAAATAGTGGAAGATGGTGGATCTTATACCTGGCTCAAGTCACGAAGAAAAGAAAACCTGATGAAACTATTAAACTTCATGATCGACAGCAACAGAAAACTCCGGTGAATACCGGTGATTCTCATTCCAGATGGAAGAAGGTGGTGGACAGAAGGCTGAGAAGTGACACCGAAGTAGTCTGTTTTCACCTGGACAGGTAAGTTCACAGTGTATTTGAATTCGTATTGTGATGCTTTTATTTATTTTACGGTTGTTTCCGTCTGTATATCAGTGTGGCACTGTGGAAAAGTGTTTAGGACTGAGTTGTTTTGTTCCTGTTGATGTTAATGCATTGTCTGATAATGGAAGACTAGGGGCTGTTGATAGACAACTGTTTTCATGTTCTCCACCACTTTTCTCATCTATGTGGTTCATTTGACCTGTTCACTTGTTTCCTATGACATACAGTTTGACTGAATGAATATTTTATTTTAGTCATTTGTGTCTGAAAATCTTGAATCTGCAGCCCATGGGAGCAGAGGTGGAATAATGTTATTTAGTTATTTGCCAGACCTGTTACCTGTTTGTCTCAGTATTTACCTTCTGTAGGTCATACACTGGCCGAAAGTTTAATGTATTAAACGTTTGTAACCAGCAATATCACAATTAGCCCCATGTTACTGTTAGCCCCGTGCTTCCTTTTGCTACATAAACATACCACCATCTGTTTGTGGTCTTGTTTTCTGACTGTTGTCCTACTGTACATTTGGCCTAGTTCTGAGAAGACACCTGTAAGGCTGAGCACATCTACTCCTATGAAGACCAGAGGATGTGAAGAAACTGTTCCAGCATTGTTGGTTCTAGTGGATCACACAGGTAAGTTTATGCAGAGAAATAGGGATTAACTGTCTGATGATTACTTTGTCCAATGTATGATTTATTTATGTATTGTTTAGTGCTTCACATGCATTTAACATTTTCCCTGTCACTCTGTTTAATTTCAGAGGAGTGTCTTCAGACAATTATTGAGCACCCAGACATGGAGTATCTACCTGAGAGACCAAGACAGTTTTTGCATATGTGTATATTTCTACTCTTTGTCTTTTACAGGAACTGCCCTCCAGACTGCTGTTTTGAAGGAATAATCAATAATTACTTTTAATTAATTTTTTTTAAAATTTTTGTACAAATATGCACTTGTAAAAAATAAATATTTACTTACTGTGACCTTTTACCGATTTTGACATTAATGTGGCTCACTCTGCCTTTTTAGAAATTCTATACATTGTTAAACTGTATAGCAAATGAATCAACTATTGAAACATTAGCGCACAACAGTTTTAATAGATATACCCCAAAATATACAAACATTTGAAAACTTTCTAAAATAAATCTTACAATATATCTACAATTGAATATAAGGAACTCTATACAAAAATGTACACACTTTATACTCCAGGTTTATAACCTGTGTACTGTCCAGGGGGGTCAGGACATTTGTCTCTGGTGTGTTTCCCTGACCAAGTGACCCATGTTTGTAGAATATAAAATGTCTGTAGACAGCAGATCTGTGTTCCCTGTTGTTATCTCCAGGCTGGAGGGTTTGGCCCAGTAGAGGGACATCCTCCCTGTGTTGTCAGTGGAGATGAAAGGTGGCCCTCATCTAGGCAGTTGAAAGAAATGAGGTAAGGTGGTAATATGATGGTTCTTGGCCACGGTCGTCTTTCCATTATTGAAGATTGACAGTTCCAGGAGCTCCTCCATCTTCCTTAACACTGAAAATATACAAAGTGGATAGGCAAATAGAAGTTTAAAGTAAAAGATATTAGTTTTTGCCATGGCAGAAGACTGTAGGTATTAGAAAATGATTGACAGTTGAGCAAAGACAATATTAACTAAAACTGCCCTCCAGTAAGAGTAGATTAAAACTACTGAGTCATTATTTACACAAAGATAATTATGATATTTCTTCTTATTATCTATCTAATTATCTTTTGTGTAAATAATGACTCAAGTCATACTTTTACTTTTATTGATGAGATCAACTTCACATATAGGCTACAGGAATTAAGCATCACAGATCATGTAGGCTAGCAATTTTATTTAGGAAAACACAACATAAATTGGTCTCATAAAACAGTGATTGTTGCAGTCCATAAACCTACTTGCACAGCTTATAGCCTGTACAGGTGAAAAAAAAAACAAAGAAATGTTAAGACATTATTCTACAATCCTCCAGTCTTTGACACTGAATTCTCCGTTAGTCCTACATTCTGTCCTCTTCTGCTGTGGGTCACTTTGAAAATCTCAAGATAAGAACAAACACTGAACCCCTAAAAGGATGTACCTTTAGATGTTATTTCTACCGGTTTAATGACAGCAAAATAAAGGACTAGAATCATCTAAAAACAAAACAGTAGAACTAGCATAACCAAGACATCTGAGTGACAAATGATACCTTAAATCTCTTCATGTTCAATTCATTAATGTTTTTATTTTTCTGTACTTACCTCGTTGCCCGGTGGAAGTGATGACAGTGGAGTTGAGGTGTTCGCCATTTGGGCAGGTTGTGGAAAATCGCGAAACGTACAGCTAAGGCGTTTTGTCCCACTATGGCTACCGTTAGGTAAGCAGAACAGCGGAACAGAGAAATCGCGCTGTCTTTGCATTGATTCACGTATTTACTGCCACCTAGAGTATGGGAGGTACACACTGTACCTTTAAAGCATCCCAAAGTATAGTCGAATTAACCTCCCCTTGGTTTGTTTTTTACAACTTGCATGTAACCAAGGGATCAGTTGCTGTGAACGTTTAACAGGATCTAGGTACATTACTGTTTAATCACATGAAAACAACAAGGCCAAATCCCAATTGACCCCTTGGCCCTTCCCCTTACCTCTACCCCTCCGTTTTGCGTGTACACGTGAAGGGGTAGTGTTGGTCCAATCGTCGATTAGACGGAGGGCAAGGGCTAAGGCGGAGGGCTGTATAGCCCTCGAAACAGAGATTTTCCAGGACCACACTATGAACGGAGGGGCAGGAGAAATTTCCCAAAATTCTGTTCGAATCATCAGCAAGATAAAGGTAAACACAGTAAAAAAAAAAGTGCAGCAGTGCGATGAAAGAAACACACAAATGTATGGATTTTCTTTGTAAACGACTTAATAATTTGATCAACCATTTAATGATGTTTCAGTGTATTATAGATCGCATTTCTGCAGTTTATAGTTGATAGCTGCAAAACAATGCCCAAAGCCTATGCAACAGAGATGGTTACAGCTGCTGTCGGCACGGAGAATACTTTCAAAAACAAAGTTGATGCATCTGTTTATAGTGGCATCATGACTGCTGATGACATAACAGGTTGCAAAGGGTTGTCCCATTTCGTAGGGGAATGTTTCAACCCCTACCTCTTGCAGCTCCATTTCAAGTGGAAGGGCCAAGGGGTAGGGGTAAGGGGAATACACACCTGACGGTCATTATGAGTCTTCTGCAGAGCTTGATGATAGGCTGATCATTTGAATCAGGTGTGTTGGAAGAGGGATACATCTAAAACAGGGGTGTCAAACTCATTTTAGTTCAGGGGCCACATTCAGCCCAATATGATCTCAAATGGGCCAGACCAGTAAAAT
>JAPTMW010135895.1:0-10582 GCA_029822955.1 Ostorhinchus angustatus
TAATCAATAATTTGCATCCCTAATAGGAGTATTACTTGATATGGCCAAGAGTTTTACTTGTGCTCCCAACTTTTTATCGTGGTGCACCTAGATTTTTGCTGGTGTGCCCAACTTTTTTGGGTTGGGAGCACCGGTGCTCCTAAGTCAAAATGTTCATCTTGAGCCCTGTAGAGGTAAATTTCCTTGTAAAAAGTTGGTATTGGATTGGCAAAACTAATCCTACAAAAAAATCGGATTGGAAGCAAAATTATCCAGATTGGAAAATCACTAGTATGTAGTTTACCACCACCAGTGTGTGAATGTGTGGTAAAGTGCTGTAATGTAAAGTGCTGTGGGTGCCTTGAAAAGCGCTATAAGAACCCAATCCATGTGAAAGGTAGGTGGAGTATTTATCAAATTAATTTGTAGGTTCTAATAAATATTACATAAAAATGTATTTCTTGTCATGGTCTTAGTAACATTTAGTTAGACTTCCTTCAATACAATAATTCTATACTCTAATCCTTTTTGTACACAACTACATCTATTCAATAATATTGGATGTCATTATGCTTTTTATTGCCTTTATTGTTGTAAGATTTACATAAATTGTACAAAACAAACTACTGAATGAAGCGACATACTGGAATTGAGGTCCTGAATGGCTTTTCATCGGTCGTTAACAGCAAGTATGTGAAGCTTTGCAGTGATATAAATTCTAAGTTCTCCCTTGGCGAGGGTCCATTTAGAGTTTACACACAGGCATCTGCAGCTGAACGCCGTCCAAACGTGTTTACGGTCCAACATCACGACTTTATAGCCTCAGCAAACAGCTGACACAAAGCTCTGCAGGTTACAGTCAAACTAACCACTTTTAGTGATCTCAGAATCAAAGGATTGAAATAAACACAGTAGCCTATCCAAAGTCACGCTGGAGATGACCCGCCCATTTTTACAAAGATAGGTTGCGAGTCACAGGATGCACCGCTCTTGATTCATTTTTTCGTAGTTTTCTATTGGCGGCTTCTTCTTCGTTAATTCACTGTTGACTACTGTATAAGTCAAAGTTAGAAGTTGGAACTGAAAACTGAACATCCACCCACTGGAGAAGAACCCAGTTAAACGTCACATCCAACCAAACTACAATTTCTTTTCTGTTACATTAACAACAACTTGTACATTGTCATCTTATCATTAAGTGTTACTTGCTTATCAAATATTATTTTAACAAATTACTAAAACTGAGTGAAGATTTGTTTTAAATGACTGAAATCAGTAATGATAGAGTACCAATATGGATACATTTTACTCATTTTAAATTGAATCAGTCGTCTAAGATCAGATTTTTACAATTGAAACTGGTTCTGCCCTGAATGTCCACAGTGAAATTTTGACAATGTGTAATAATATTTATTTACTTCTAACTTATTAAATTAAATATGTACTTTTTTTTACTTCCCGACTGCTTAATTAATCATGTCTTGTGTGTTATATGTTGTGTGCTACATGTGTGTATGGTTTTTAGAGTATCTTTTTGGAGGTGTACCCAAATTTCCTTGTATGGAAATACAATGACAATAAAGTCTCTTATCTTATGTGCTAAATATGTTACTGATTCAGTGTTACTGCTTGACATTAATTAAAGTACTTTTTCCTTCATAAATGTTTGGTGTCTTTTTTTGCCTCACATTTCTACACAAGAATGAGATCACACTCATGACAAATGTTGACTTTGCAATTCTACATCACAGTGGCTAAATAATTAATTTGTCCAAAGCTGTATTTCCAGGCGTGATGAACATACCAAACACAACACTCTGACGACGCTGCTGGATTATGTGTCGTTTCCTCTCGACAGTATTCCCTCTGCACACACAATCACCGGGGAATGAATAAATACAATATGTCCGTAACATCAGAACAGACACTTCACAAAGCACTGACAAACAGAGTCTCCAGTATTCCCTGATGACATGAACCACACACACACACACACACACACACACACACACACACACACCTCCATACAGTCGATCCAGAAAGTCCACAGTGGTTTCTCTGACGGTAAACAGTCCGAGCCTCAGGGAAGAATCAGCCGCTGCTGAAACCGTCTGACTCACTGCATCACATCTTAATTCACTTCCTACCTTCATTGTAAAAACATATTTTCTAAAAGCTGCCGTTTTAACATAAACATACTCGAATGTAATGAATTAAAAGACAAACCAAAATCAAGTGGACATTTCCAGCAGATTTGTTAGAGATGCTTTAAGAAAAATCCACAGCTGTGTCTGAAGTCACACCTTTTTAACTACACCGTGCACTAGAGTTAACTATGCACCATTTTATTTGATGGTACTTTTCCACTACATGGTAATGACTCCATTCTACCTGCTTATGGTGCTTTGTTTTCTGCTGCAGAGACAGAGTCCTGCCCCTCCGCTGGCTCCTATTGGACCTTATTTCATGTACTTTTTATAAACAAAGCATTTTTTCATCCCGTTTCAAATGTGCCATCAATTACTAGGGTTGTCCCGATCTAATCTAAAGATCGGTATCGGCTGCCGATCTGGCCTTTTTTAGAAGTTCTGATTTAGTCGTGAGATCGGGCCGATCCGAGCCTGGTTTGAGGGGGGGGCACAAACACCGTATCCTCTCAAATTAAAGTTTCCAAAGGTAGGGAAAAAGAATATGAGCTGCACAACAGTGGGAGGCTTAGACGGATTAGTAAAGCGTCTATGAGTTTCACTTTCACTTTATGGTCCGGTAGTGATGTGCGGCCCGCGGCCCAAAACCAGCCTGCCAAAGGTTCTAATTTAGCCCACAGTATGAATTTGGAAAGTGCAAAAATTATACTTAAGTTATTAATAGTGAAAGGTGTTATACTTTTTTAGTTCAGGTTCCACATTCAGCCCAATTGGGATCTCAAGTACAACAATAGCATAATAACCAATAAATAATGACTTCAAATTTAAATCTAATTTTTATTGTAAAAAGTCGGTATCGGCAAAATAATTCTAAAAACAAGTTGGATCGGAGGAAAAAAAATCCAGATCAGGACATCACCATCAATTACACATTATGTTTCTCCAGTTAAAAGACACTTTTAAAGACAGTGTAATATAATTTACTATGATATAGAAATATTTATTACAGCCACTTGAAATGATAGTGATTAATTAATATGATGGTGGCTATTCCCTCAAATTCACCTGCAGAAAAGGTCACAGAAAATTTTTATTTGCCGTCTGGCGATATTTTAAAGACTTCATCTCATTGCTCTGCAGCTCATTCAATGAACGACTTCTGTCAACAAATGGCTCCTCTTCATGACGTTTATTTCCACAATTAAAATATTAATAGACTTACAGAACAGTGGTGGAAATAAATGCCATCTCTCAGCCCCTAAAGGGCTAATACCAACACATGATATCTTGTTTTTAGAGAACAGATAAAAAGTATAAAGAGGTGAAAATCACTCCAGTCTGGTCATGAAGCTGCAGAGACATGAGCAGAATGTAGAGATGGAGTCAGAATGAGGATATCTGTGACTTTGTATCATCTTTTAATTAAATACTGTCATTATCTGTAGTCTGATGTCTCAACAGGTTCACCACAAACTCTGATTCTTGACTTATAAAACTAACTATTTTCAAATCTATGTATATTTGATGGCATCATCTGTACATGCACAGCCGCCCGGCCCCCGGCCAAGCCAGCTGCCTGACGTCGGGCCCGCATGAACTGCACCTTAGGAATTATTTCCGAGCCAGTCTGCACGAGGCACCAACCAGTGCATCCTTAGTTTAAGCTAGCTGACAAGAACAACATCCGGTTATTCCAGGCATTCATGGTTTATGCGAACTTGCAATTGGAACAGTGCTTGGGCCGCAACTGATGACGTTTCACAATAACGTGAGAACGGAAGACCAAACAAGAACACGTACTGACAAACGGCCCTTATATGACTTCCTATCAGTGCTCAATAGGAACTATACTGATATCTTTAACAAATTCTATGTTATAAGCCATTAAAATATGGCCCATTATAAGTGAGGATGAGTTTTAGCATTTCAAAAATTCATCAAATATATCAATTAAAAATGTCTGAAAACTGAACAACATGTATCGTCCCAGAGAAACTAAATATAAAATTTGAAATGAATCTGACCAGTAGTTTCATTCGAGAACATGTCTGAAGAAACTGCTAATGAAGAAGACGACAAAGTTAAAAATGACAATGTACAACACAACTTTATTGCAGTAACCCAACTCATCTAAATACAGCATTATGTGGTATGTTTTAACACTCTCACAAGTTTTCTGTGTCCCTAAATTCTATGCATACATTTCATTTTGGATTCACCCTCTTCTGTAGTTTGAGTAATTGTTTAGATAATATAACGTGGTCCAATAGAGAGAAGAAAAAAAACACAAACTTTCTATAAAACACTGTATTTGTCACTATGGGACCCGTGCAGCCTGGGAACCAGATGCATTCTGCTGAGAGTTCATGATTCATTTGCTCTGACAGATCAGTCTGACCTCACCGCCATTCAAACAGCCAGTAACCACCATTTATTTGATACAGGGCAGGTTTGATAAAACCACTGACAGATGGGCATCACTGAGAAACTTCTGTAAACAGTGATGGCTGCTGCTGTTGTCAAACAGTGATTTGGACTGTATATGGTCCCTAAGCGTACAACAAACAGCTGCATTTATAGTTTATATTGATAAGGAAGACACTTTCGTTCATTTCTGGCAGAATTTTTTTTTTTGTTTAATTTACCTACTGTCTCACATTTCATTGCTCTGACCGGTTGCAGATCAGTGGCGTTTTGGCTCACAACCACTGATAACATGCCCTGCAAACCAAAAAATAGACTGAGATGCTCCTGACTGATTCTCATTTGATAATTCCAGGCTAGTGTATCTATTCTATGAGTTTAACAAGAAAACCTAAAAACCTGGCATAGTTTTTATGGCCCACTAGTGATTACAGATGTCAATCCAATTTTATGCATTGATAAAAACAAACCTCATCAGTAAGACAGCAATCAACTTTTGGGAATATTTGTATTTTTTAAATGTTCCATTGGCTCATATAGAGGGGCAGGGCTTATGACTTGTTCCCAGTCCAGCCACCAGGGGGGAATGGACATATTTTCCTTCACTTTATGTGTTCCACCCATGAATCAGAACAACTGGTTTCCAATCAAAGAACCAATCAGCTTATATTGCCATAATTCTACACTGCTACACTGACGCAGCTACATAAATACATTTCAGTTAATTTAATAAGACAAAAATGGTCTACACACAACCATTTTAGCTAAGCATCACTATTAATTTCTATTTAGAGCACAGCTTGTCATTCTTAATAGCCATCTACACTCATGAGGAAAATGATATAACCAGATCACTGTCAGAGTGATCTAATAACCGATGGAAACACTGAGAGTCAATTAGAAAATATCTGAATTCACTGAGAAATAATCACATTCAACACGTGTTGGAACTGAGCATCACTGGTTTAGAAGTTATTTACATTACTTTATTCAGTAGGTTTGGATTTCTTTTGCTTTTGAGGATATTTTTGGGTACCTATACAAACACCAGTGTTGTGTCTTCAAGACTTTGTGGAATATTGGGATAACCAGCAACAGCGCTGAAATATTTAGTGCAACCCGTTTCTTTTTGTATGAGGAAGTGCATTATTTTTTTTGTCTCAACTCTTTTGCCTCATAGTTGAGGTTGATACATATGTCATTGTCCTTTGCTTTTGGTTATTTTTGTAATTATTTATTCTGGCTACCTTTGATATGAGAGGAACAGAGAATATTCTAAACAAAATATTTAATAAAATCGTTCCAATGTCCCCGTATCTCAGTGTTATGTTCTATCAAGGATCAATAAGATGAATTTGTGAGCTTGCCAGGTTCTGCCGCCACGTTAGAGTCCTGTGGTCTGGATGCAGAAAATCAACCTCCCAATAGAAGTGGGCGGCCCTTTCACTGGAGGAGAACTCCGCTCATTCAAAGTCCATATATGGCTTCCTATCAATGATCAGTAGGAACTATATTGAGATATCATATCCATTTATATGTTATAAACCATCAAAATGCAGACCATTAGAAGGCAAGTTTTTAATATTTCAAAAATTCATCAAATATTCAAAAGTCAAAATTGCTCAAAACTCCACTTTCGACATTGTCCCAAAAACATTTTTTAAACCTTTTCGCCATATGATTGCCTTAGTACTGTTCGGGATGTACATGACAGTCTCGACGTGATATAACGAGGGTGCTGATTGGCTCTGTGGTAAAGACAAACGTGCCACAGTGCTGTGTCAATAGCCACCTCGTTATTAATTATGGCATGTCTCAATGGATCTCACTAGCGGGGTCTTTGGTTTTTGTATTTTTTTGTGTATTCACAGTCCCTTCACCAAAGACCACCTCTTACTATTTTTCCATTACTGCCTGCAGGTTCATGAAGTCTTCCTCTTTACCGTTTGTTCAAGAATCTATAAACCCAATTTGGTATGAATTGAACCAGTAGTTTTGCTGCTAAAGTGTTAAACAAACCACACCTAAAACGATACCCCTTTCCTCCCCTTCGGGGGAGCGTTGTAATAAAGTGACCTTGAACGTAACAGATGGACACTGACCACCGTCGTCAGTAGAATGACATCCTGTTTTCCATCAGCTGATCCTGAGCAGATACTTGTGGTCAGTATTCCTTCAGGACTGCAGCTCACGGCTCTTCTCTGGCTGTTCAGTGTTGTCATTATCATTATAGTTCTCAGTATGGATCGCTGTTATATTCGGTGTAGTTAATACCAACGCATTTTTCAGTGAGACACAGTGACTGAAAATGTGCTCCATGAAACGAATGAGCAGAATAGAATATTAAACTGAACCATGTACTGCTCATTGTAACATACATGTACTGTGTGTTCTGGGAGAAAGAGAATAACTGATCACAGTCGCTCCGAACCCTTCAGCCTCTCTCTCTGTGGGCTAACCTCACCTCACTCGACCACAGTACCCCCCATCTCTCTCTCTCTCTCTCATCTCTGACTGTCTCTCGCCCGGTCCTCATCTATCTCTGCCATGTTCTCCTCCTCTCGCTCTCTAAACAGAGGGCCCTCTGGGGTTTACATTGTGGACCAACAACCACACCTCCCAACACACCAATACACACACAATCATGACAAAAGAACACAATCAGTTACACACAAGAGATCGATCCATCAGGCCGTTCTTCTGCTGTTTGATGTTGAATATATTACATGTACGGCTATGTAATTATGTAAATACTCTACATTTTACATTCTAATTCAGTGGTTCAGCCCCTGATATATATGTTTAATTGCACAAAATTTATTTCCATGGTTGTTTATTTATTAAATCACTGAATACACAATATAATGCTTTAGGCAAAAGAACAACTTTAAAATTTATACTGCAGTTTTCTCCATACAAAGCAGCACAAATGTGGAAAAAAAACACAAACATCCATAGGGTACTTCTGCATTTGCCTGGGGATGTTTGCAAACATATTTTTAGTGTAATAAATATGAATAAATGAACTATTAACCCACTTGTGTTTGTTCAGAAGGAAAAACAGAGGATACAAACAATGAATTTAAAAGAACTAAACATTAGAGTCAAATGAGGCATTTGAACAGCGTAGACACTGAGACGCCACATTGGCTGTAAAACATGATCTGTTTCCAGATACGTTCAGGTCCAGATCAGGAAAAACTCATGTTAGTTCAAGTAGTGACATCAGCATCCAAGCAGAACGAGGCAGAAACAGGACTTATTCTCCTTTTCTCTGGCTTCGACAGAATGGCAGCAGAAAGTAAAACATCTAAAGGTGACCCACTGTGAAGGGAAAGGCAGTGAGAAAAACAAGTGTCAATAGTAAATGGTCCATTGTTTGAAAAAATTATATATATATATACATATATATATATACATACACACACACATAAATAAAATTTAATTTTTTTAAATAATAGCAATAATAAGAAGAGCAACCGTGTACAATTTCAAAAAAATGTGATTGTCTGAATAAAGTGGATAAAGTACAGACAGGATTATAGGTTATTAGACCATTTTTACCTTTGTGAGATCATAGTGGTCTCTGTAGTCATTTTCAGGCCGACAGAACCATGCCGGTACTGGTTCCTGCACCTAATCTTAAACCAGCCAACATGTTCACACCAAAAATCTGAGCGTTCAGGAACCAAAAATTTGGTTCCGACAGCACTAAGTAAAACCATTTTTTTTCCTAAGCAAACCGTGATGACATGAGTGGACGTGACCAGGTCACAAGCAGAAATATAAATAAACCGAGTGTGGAAAATGGTCAAGAAACCAACTCACCAGGGCTCCGCTGCGCCCTGGTGGCCTTATAAATACAGATGGATGAAAACATGATAATTACGGTGATAGTATCTTCTAGCTAGCAAGCTAAACTAATCACGACATGTAGGCTTTCTTAAGATCTTTACATTATGTTCCCGGTGGCCATGCTAGCCCTGTTTCCCTGAAATGTACTGCGCCGCAGGATTTTTGCTGTTTTTTTTCTCTCCATATTCAAGTTACGCTACATAAGCAGCGCACTACGTTTTGGCCAAATGGGGCTGCCCAGCATCCGAAGCCTCAGCCATGCTCCTCTGTGTTTTCCTCTGTTACATGCTCAAGACCCAACGAATCGACTGTCAAATTCATTGCCAACTCTTTTAAGAATCAATTTGGATCGATTTAATCGATTCATTGTGGCAGTAATATTGAAAACAGCTTGTGTGGAAGAGGAACCAGAACTGGAACCGGTTTTGGCCCACAGGCCTTATGTTAGAACTATGGCTCAACCACATATTCCAACATTTGTGTGGGATAAAAGGTTTCTCTACAGAAGAACAAACTATAATCCAAAACAAATCTGAGGACTTTCATAATGTAACACAGCGACAGAGCAGCTGCAGCCAAAGCAGGAGAAGGAGAGCTGGCATTAAACTGAACCTCACTGCATCCCAGGTCAAATTACAACTGACTATAGGAATGGAGTTTTCCCTTTCTTGGGGTTTTATCTTCGATTTATCTGAGAGTTGAAACTGTAGTTACAGCATCAGTAGGCCGGATGGTTAGTAAATAAAACCCAGTAAAGGGTTAAGTCCTGTTAAACCAGTACAGGTTTCCAGTGTGCAGCATCTCCAACACGCTGCTGCAGACGTCTGCAGCAGATTAAGATAAACGACTGGCGCTGCACTTTATTGACAAAGAAAATCACATTTGGATGTTTTTGCTGAGAGCAGAGAGTGTGATGGGAATTGTAAAACACCTGCTCTTCCTTTTGTCTTCAAACATGTGAAGTGAGAGAGCCAGAGAACACAACGAAGGCCTGTTTTACTGTGGTATATGTACAGCAGCAGCACAAGAATACTTTGGACGAAAAAAAAGCGGCGTTTTTAAGTGCTCCCCTGGTGATGTTATGCATCTGTGATGGACTTGAGGTGTTTTTGGAAACGAGCTCAGCCATAACCACTTTTGGCAAATCCGCAGTCCCAGCAGCCAACTGTGTTGTTTGTACAAGTGGTTAACAAATACCCGGATAAGGAGCGAGGAGCAAAGAGAAGAGCTGGTGAATCTGATGGGACGTGACACCCAAGTAAGAAAAAGAAAACCACGGGCAGCCAATGAATGGGAACAAATTGAGTGGGGCTGTTTTAAAATGGGATCAATAGCAGTCAGGTAGTGAGGATGATGAGGCGTGACGAGCGGACAAAGAGGCCGCTGATGCACAGCAGATCAGGACGGATTAGAATAAAAATCAGGATCTATTTATTCAGCTGCTACACTCACAAGACTATTTTACAAACAAACCAAACGGCGAAATGCCAAACTTTCTAAAAGGTTAGTGCAGCAATGTTCAATTATTTAATTACTGACAAAATCCGTCTGACAGCAGCAGTGAATTCATTATACAAACAGAACCGTCTCTTAGACGAAAGAGTGACCAGGTCCCATGGAGCAAAATACAGATGATAAACGATACAGGACATCTGGAGCATACCAATACAAACTACCATTACTGTCACACACATTCGAATTATGGGATATGGTGGAATTTAAAACAGCACAAATATTATACACAGAAATAGATGACTTCCAAATAACAGACAAAAATTATTCACAGATAGCGAGGAACTAAATGTGACATGATATTTCGCTAGAAAAAAATCTTTTGAAAAATGTGCATTTCATATTGTGGAGTGGTTTTGTGGAGCACAATGGAACAAAAAGATATTAAAGAGTGAAAACATCACAGAAAGATGCATAAAAATGCTCAGTATAAAAAAGTTCAATTTGCTGTGCATCTATGCGTCCCCCCAGGCGCTCTCTCTCTCCCTTCCTCCCACCGACTGGAGATAAATTTTGTCATGATTTGGCGCTATGTAAATAAAATTTGATTGATAAAAACCTTATTTCCCAGAGATATAGTATCATTAAACGGCAGTACCACAGTATTTTATATTGATGGGATGTTATAATTTGTTCTTTTTTTCAATAATTTAGTAACTAACCTA
>JAPTMW010136134.1:0-10581 GCA_029822955.1 Ostorhinchus angustatus
TATTTTTTTATTATTAAGTTTTTTTTTGTTTTTGTTCTTTTTTTTTTTTTTTTTTTTTCATTTTTATGAATTACTAAAATTTCAGGTGACCCCATTTGAATTCAGGCGACCCCATGTGGGGTCCTGACCCCAAGGTTGAAAAACGACTTGCTTAAACTATATTCACATCAGAGGCATTACTGTTCTGAATAGAAATATGAGATGTTTATTTGATGTCAAACCTGATATGACTTTATATGATTGTAGTAGATTACTATTCAAAAATTTTTTCATGTAAATAATTTTACATTTACTCAGAATAGTTTCCCCACATTAAAAGTACTGTAACAGTAAGATTATATCATTTAAAAGCTTTTATACAGCTAGTTAAATTAACCCTTTAGGCACTGGAGTTTTTTTTAATATTCAATTTTGATATCAATATTTCAAAAAGCTCTCCTTTTCATTCAGTTATGTTGCAATATTGTGACTTAAAGGGTCAATAATACAGATATCTGACTGACCCCTGTCATCAGTTTGTGTCCCTTCTTCTTTCAGTGTCTTTCACTATTCACACTAACCACTAGTCACTTCTTTTGTTTACTGTCAGCTACCCAGAAATGTGATACACATCACTTCTTGTGCATCAGTTTTTAGGGTCTTTGAACAGTGAATATAAATAATGTTCATGGCTTACACAGATTCGCAGCAGTGCCAGGTGAGTAAAATGGACACATTGTATGACAACAGTTCTTACAATAATGAATGTAGCTGCAGATTCATATTTGATAGATGACCATCATGACTTCTAGCATCTCTAGACTCCAGTGGCCTCAAAGTAGAATATAATGTTGGAAGTGGCGGGAGGCTGCGGAGCCGTGTGGTGGATCTGTGTATGTGTGTGGGTGGTTGCAGTGGGTGTGTGTAACCGACTTCTGCCCTCTCTCTCTCTTTTTAACTCTCTTCATCTCTGTCTGTGTCTCCTCAGCCTCCCTCCACCTCTTTTCATATCCCTCCTCCTCCCTCTCTGTCTCGGCGGGGGTGAGAGTCGCAGGTTGACAGCCTCGCAGGTTAGCTCATTACGCCGTGTCTGAGCTAGCAGAGATTTATAGAGATGATAAAAGCAGTCTGGAGGGCAATAATGACCACAGGCTCTGATGCAGGAGGAGGGAGGCGAGGCTCTCCTCTTCTGCCTCAGATCAGTCACTCCACCGCTCAAATGACTTTGCCTCACACCAAATGAAACGGGAAAAAGTTATCTTCAGACTCGAGCCCAACTCTGCCAAATACATCTATACCTGTGTACTCTATTTTGTATCCATGCATGGCTCCAAACCTCCTCTGTGACCTCCACAAGGCAATTCTTATTTGTATGTTAGTAAAAGATAAGAATTCATGCTGTGTCCTCCCTCTATCTTTAAGAGTTTACCAAATCAGTACCACTACTAAAACATTACTACTCCTATTTGATGAAAGCCTATCAAAAGAAATATAGATTAAAATCTTAAAGGAAAACATTAACAGGAAAACTAATCATATCATTACAAACAATACGATTTCCAGTGAAAGAAAGGGAATTGCCCCAAATTCTCACTATTACTCTTGAAATGTCCTCACTTAAGTAATTTCAGTTGGTGTGGATCCTTTTCCTTCCCATTATTTCACAAAAACAGAAATGTGCAGTGTTATTACGAAAAAGAGGGAGATTTTATTACACATTATGCGAGACATGTGTGAGCAGAAGTGAAAATGACCACATTAGCCACAAATTCAGATTTGAAACCGGGATTGAAGAATAAAGGATTTTGTAAAACTATGGTTTATCATGAACTAAACAGCAGTACAAACCAGTTAAACTATTCAACATGATGTGTGTTTACATTTACTCAGTGTAATGGTAAACAAGTTATGAAATAACTGGACAGAATCTCAGGCTGTCTCAGTGAATTAAAATTAGAAATAAAATACAGAATGAGACATGGAAGGATGGAAACTGTTGACAGTTCACAGATCATAGATGATAAGAACATACAATGTTTTCATGGTGCTGTGGGTGACATTCTCATCGCCGTCTGTCCCCTGTCTTTTAGCTCGGATATAGATTACACTTCCCAATTCACCTGTGACCCCACATTAAAGAGCGAACATTTATCTCAAAACGGAATGAAAGATGGCTTTCTGTTATGAATCATATAATCTTTTTAATGAAATTATTCATGCATTGTCTGCTGTGCTCTTTTCTTCTCCATTTTTCTGCCTTTAGATGAAAATCCAGTACACACATTCACTGCAATCCTTTAACTCCCTGTTAAGAAATTATGTTCGTAAATCATTCATGACACGATTTATTTTTAAGTATTTATTTTCAAGTTTTTGTGAAAAGTACCCTCTTGTATGAAGATATGTTGTGTATGATTACACTTGGCTCCACTTATGGATGTTGTACTTAAGAGACTCTTCTATCTGCTTCCAGTTATATTATGATTAATTTATCACTATCTTTTCGATTAAAGTAGTTTTAAACGAAAAAGGGGACAATGCCGTGGCCAAATGTCTTAGCAGGTGCCTTTTATTGCTCTCAGTCTTTTGCATTATTTTATCTGGATTTTCCACACTGTAACAGTAACTTGGGGTTAGACTGCGTGCTCTGTTCTTCTGGGGTGTGGCTGTAACTCCTTGCAGTGTTCCTGACTTTCTGTCTCTCGTCTTACTGCTCCTCTGCCCAACGGCCACCAACCCACCTTTATTCACCCTTACACCTGCTCTCCCACCACCCTGCCCCTACCTCTGCTGCTCCCCCATCTCTGTTGCTGGGTTAAAAAAGGACAACACTGCACACAAATAGGTAACCGTTGCTTGGATTATTGCCAGACAGAAGGAAATCTTCAGCAGGAAAGTACAATTGTGACATGAAGACTTTTGATTGAATAGAACTTATAGCAGGAGAGATATACTCTTGTCTTGTAATGGAGGCAGAAAAAGAATATAGTGACATTAATGGTTTTCTTTGGGTGATGTGATCCAAAATCATATTAAATCAGTCATTATAAATGATGTTTAAAGATTGTTGTTTGTTCTTGAGTTGATGTTTGGGAACTCAACAGTTATTTGTTGTTTAGAAATATTTTTATGACCCAAACATGACCAACAATTCATAAGCAATTGAAAATTGCAGAAATCTTAGTAGAACTTTTAAAACAATTATTATATTTTATCTGTAGTTTTTCTTGGAAACAAGAACTAAATATAGAGTTATATAAACAGGCTAAAAATCCGAGTGTCAGTGATAAAAAAAACAACTTAAAAATCGAATATGTCATTAATTCAGGTAGATTTAAAAACAGTGATAGAAGGCGTGCATGTGTTGTCTAATGCCTGTGCAATATATCAGTAACACAACAGCTGACAAAATAAACAAAATAAAGCCAGAACAAAAAATGATGATTGCGTTGTCCAGCCTTAGCTGAGCCTCGGGGACAGTATTATGTCGCAGTTTGAACCCCAGTGACAGCCACAGTTACCCCTGTAGGTGATACCTATACATGTACGTTTCTCTCATGCAGAGACAAATGTCCACCTCATAGTGAGTGTGAAAGGTAAACTGAATGTTCTAAAAACCAGCCTTTTTGCCCAGTGTCGCTCTTACTTCTGTCTCTGTCTCTCTCTCTCTGCCTTTTTTTTCACTCCTGGTTCCATTTTCTGGTCCATTCATATGGTAATAGAGGTCAGGAGATGAGGGGGTTCTCACGTTCAATGTGAAACTTGGCCCTTTGTGTAGCCGCGGCTCAAGCTGCCGCGACAGAGGCCAGAGGTGAAATTGGATTCAGCTGAAATTCCCTAGTGAGTCTGGCCCTGGGCTGGACCGGTGCAGGGTGCAAGCTGTGGCTCTCTGTACAGCCAGGGCTCCTGGCTGCTCCAGGACCTTGGCTAAGTAAACCTGAGTGTTAGCCATGGATGAAGGGAACTGTGCCATGTCGAACTTGTAATGAAGGACTGATTTACATGTTTGTTAAAACAAACACAAAGGTTTTCTGAGTTGAAACCACCAGTAGTTGGGATTCAGTAATATGTTTATTTTGAGCCCAAAACATAATAAATTGTGTTAGGAAAACTAGCCATAGTTTTATTAGTTTTCAGTTAGGTTTGAAAAAGAACAGATTGTGCGTCTCTTGTAGCTTTTTTCTACTTTTGCAACAAGGCAACATCAGCCGGTGACAGATGTCCATATGCTGTCATCTGCTGAGCATTCAGCCTCAGATGGTGCTTTAGCTCATTTGCCACATGTATACCTATTTTTATGTAATTCATCTACGGTATTTCCTCAGGGTTTGTTGAACAAACAAAACTATTTTTGCTCTTCCCTGGAGTTCATCAGGTATAATAAGATAATAATAATACATTTTACTTACACACTTTTCATTCAGTGAATCTCAGAGTGCAGGACAATTTTTTTTATGTGATTTAATAAATGGTATTTAGCTGTAGTTCAATTCAGTTCAATCCAGTTTTATTTGTAGAGCCCTATATCACAACAAGGTTGCCTCGCAGGGCTTTACAAAATTAGTTGGATATGAAAATAAGCAACAGTCAAATAAACAGTAGATGAAGGAAATGGATTAATGTCCCAGGCATCCCCATCCTTAGACCCTCCCTCTGTAGTCATCTTGGCTGAGAAAAAAAATCATGTACAAAATTCAAAGCAAATTTGTAAATATAATGACATGAACACCAGTGATAATCTGCAGAGCTTTATTGCATTATTGTTTTGAATGTCAAATTCTATCAAAGTTTTGTACCCAAGCACCTCTGTTTCCAGCAGGGTATATTTTAGTTTTTATAAATGGAACAAACCAGGTCCATCAACTTTAATATCATTTGAGTCTGTTCTCGGACTGTTGTTGGACATTTCTGCACATTTTTGCTATGGCTGAACTGAGCTTTCAGTGGTTTTCTTTGAACTGTTGGGGTCCCTTACAAGGAAACAAATACATTTAATAGATCCCTGCTAGTTTTTTGAAGAGGAGGGGTCAAATATTACTAAGCTATACATCTGCAAGAAGCCACCTGAAGCTCCAGGTCAAGTAGATGGTCTGTACCTATAATTTTGAGTGTGTTTTGACTGCAAGAAACCCTAAATAGCTTGATTCTGCACCAAATTACAGGATATGCACAAAAGATGTACCATATATTGTGCAACCATTCTGTTGATATGTTGAAAAGCAGTTCAGAGAATAATTTAAAGCCCAACTGTGCCATGACATGCACGATGACAGTTATATTGTCATGTTGTGGTGCCATTTTTAGGTTATCTCTCACACTTTTTGTATTTTCTCCTTTTGTCCAAAGCTGATGTAACTCATTTAAGGACAAGTGATGTGTAGGGTCATTCAAGTTAAAAGACTATTTACCAAGCCCACGTAAGAAGCAAAAAAAAAAGAAAAGAAAAAGAGGCATGGCTGGGTTAACAAAGCTATGAAATTTTATATGCTGCATCAAAATTATATCTGCAGGAAAAACCTCTAATGTATAGCAATTAAAGGTAATTGTATATATACAAAAAGCAGTTTGTTCTAAAGATATTCAAGTGTTATGTAGTTTTTGTGAAACATCTCTCGTGTGATACACTAAAATTGCCTCTATGGGCTGTTACCTGGACAGCTTTCAATTATTCTTCAATGAACAAATGAAAAAGGAATTTACTATTTTAAAAGATGTAAAAATGTTTGGATATTAAGAACTGCAGAGACATCCTTAGCAGTCCTGAGCAGCTTGAAGAGAAGGAAGGTTAATGACATCACTTATGCAACTTTTTGGTATGAGGTCTTTCTAACGGTGTATTGTCACATTATGGCCAAACCGCGTCCTTTTGGACCTGTAAAGTTTTCTTACATGTGCGTAAATGATGACGTTATTCAAATAGGATAAAAAAAACTATTGTTCACTCGTGTCCTGGGCATATTTCCCATGAGGTCCCATGGGACACACCATTAAGGAGCAGGACTTCACATTTGGACACCATGAAAGTTTTAATAATCAATACCACAGTTTTCTCGAGGCCCGATCCATTTGTTTTTGAGAATCTTACCAGACCCCAGCTCTATTACTGTTACTACAGCCAACATGCAACATTAACTTTATAGGTTTTATCTGTCGTGTTTTGTGCATTTTCTCCTGCTGCCAGTTAAGGTACTGATCAAACACTGCTATAGATCAGAGTACAAACAGTATTTATGTAGGACTTATCAAATAAGCTATAGCCAATATGTGTATTACTAAACCTACCTTGATATTACACCTGTGACTACAGCAAATGAAGGTGTGGTAAACTATTTAATGAAATATTAAATACATAAATTAAATATACAAGACAAGTCTCCTTTTTCTTGTTATTCTGTCTTGCAGCAGACCTACTGTACAAAACCACACCGAACTTTTACTGCATTGCTCACCTGCTTGCAGAAGTTGCTGCCAAGAGTTCATAAGACAGAAATATGCCACTGCCTTAAATGTTTGTAATTCAGGCCCTGAAGGACTTGTCAGTTAGCGTTACAAAATGACCTGGTGAGCAGAAACACTTCTCCATGCCCTGCAATCAAAAGCAATTTTCACAAATTATGTCTCTATTCATGTACAGTTTGTTATTCTTTGCACCCATGGTTGGAAAAGACAAATTGCATGTGAAATCTCAAGCCAAGTAATTGTACAGGAGTAGTCAAATACTGAAGGCTGTGGACAGATAACTCTTAAGGTAATTTTGGGAATGACCTTGTTAAGGTGCCACTGGCTTTTTATGAATAGACTTGTGTGTGTGTAACCTTGGGTAGGTAGAAGTGAGAGCATTTTCTCTTGATGTGAGTAACAACCTTTTTCTTTAAAAAAAAAACAAACTGAAAACATATTGTGTCCTTGGAGCCCTCGTGAGTCAGAGCTTTATTTGTCACATTTATAAAAGATGTCAGCTTTAAAAAAAAAAAAAATCCTGACAGTGGTAAAGGAATTTTTCTTTTATTGGAATGTAAAACCAGTTGTTCACATAATTAATTGTTAATAACAGAATGTCACTACTGTTTTCACAGCAGCATAGGTTCCAGTAGGTGTACACATTTCATGAGCAGTTACTCGACTTTGCCACATTTTCCTGTTGAGTGTCCTGTTTCAGGAACGACAAAGAAATGAGAGGTGCTATTTTTCAAACTGCTTTCAACATCCACCCAGAGCGGTAATTCTGGGAAATAGGAGATGGCTATTTCCAGCTAAACTAATGTTGTTGAAGGCCTCAGAGAGAGCAGAGACATGCCCTCAGACCTATTAATAAAATAAAAAAGAGACCAGAGAGTGTTAGCAAATTCATAAGCGCCTTGCATCATAATTCAATCATGCTTGTTTGTTTTTTGTAAAGGGAGTTATGGTCAGTGTAGAATCCATCAAAGCATTCCTCAGAGACCCTCTCACATGTTATAAATTGTAGGTCCCAGGGAGGAAGTGTAGCGGGTACAAGAGGTTCAAGCAAAAAATTGCTGTTTACATCAGGAGCCTTTGGTTTCTATAGTAGGAGCGTATGCTACCTGCCAGTCTGATGTGTTTACCCTTGTACAGTGGAAGGGCAAGTATGCAAGCAATTACAGGGTGGTAACATTTGGCTCCTGGTGCAAAAATGTAAACTAGTGGTATTGTTAAATATGATTAGCGAAACCACTCAAAACCTCCAATGTGGTGTGGTTGAAGGGCTGTACTGCCTAGAGAGTTCCAAGGCTGTGCCACCTGCACCCACGGGTCTTTTTACTGTTTAAGGGTATTTAAAGGAAGTGTCAAATATTTTGTAAGCAATTTGCCATATTTTTTGACAGCAAAAACAAGGAAACCAACCACTGGGCAGAAACCCTTGAGTATGTATTTGCAAACCAAGGATACTATATGTGTAATCTCAGCCTAATCTGTCCCTGAAGGAGGAATGTTTTGCCTTCTCTAGCAAGTCTGAGTTTGTTTGGTTATTTAGGCAATAAAAGTGCACTGGATAGAGTTAAAAAAAAAAAAAATCATTGTATGGTTTAAATATTAATAAATGTGTTGTGTGTCGTTTTATTAGCTGTGAGTGCCTAAAACTTAGCCATGAAAATTATAATACTGTTATTAACAAGCAGCTGATTTTGGAAATCTCTGGACTATGAACAATTTACATTATGGATTAACATGTTTGCTTCTTGGAATTACAATAATTAACAAGATGTAATTATTGGCAGGTGCTAATTGCACCCAGGTGTTCATCATCAACCATGTTATTTACACTTGGCTTAAAACAGTCCAAGTGACTCCAGATAAATGTGTGTAGATGCAGGCTATACTGTGTTATTTGCACCCAGCTGTTATATACAAATACCACTGTTAGATGTTTGGTTTCGATACAGATGAATTTGTCTAGAAAGTATCTGTAAAATACAATAGATAATTTGGTTCTATTTTCCAGAGTCTATCCCAAACCACAATTTTTTCCTTAACCTAATAGTGCAGTTTGGGTGCATAAATCCAGCCTTTTGGGTCAGTCCTGCAATGGAGAAATATAATCTTCTATTAGGACATGGTGTGTGTGTGTGTGTCCTTCAGTGTAAATAGCAAAGACGCTGAAATAATTAATTGAGTGTGTATTTGTACCGAGATTCCAGGGGACATTAACTATTTTGTTGGATTTATATATCTCTTTACAGAACATAATGTCTCCTATACCAATGTTAATTGTCTAAGTCTTATACATCAAAAAATCCAAATATCCATAAGCAGAATACATGTATCTATGAAAAGGTTGTATGTCTATCTTGTATGGTTTACAGAAATGTACATTTTATTCTGGAAACTAAGTTGTAGAAAAAAAAGGAACAGCCATCTACATAAAGCACAGTAAAGTCAAAACACGTCTAAATGGATCATCCTTAATATACCCTGATCTTTAAAAAAAAAAAAAAAGTATATATATATACACACACACACACACACACACACACACACACACACACACACACACAAAATATTAAAAATATGTATTTACTTATAATGGGCCATATTTTGATGTCATATAACATGGAAATGGTTAGAGATATCAATATAGTTACTACTGAGCAGTGATAGGAAGTCATATATGGACTTTCATTTAATTTGTTGAGTTATCCCCCAGTGAAAGTACCATCCACTTCTATTTGGAAATTGATCTCCTGCATTAAGACCACAGGACTTTAACATAGCAGCAGAACCTGACAACCTCACATCATTCAACTTGTTAATGATTGTTGATAGAACTCTCAGGTGAGCTGCAGGGCCACTGCTCCTACTTTTTCTTTGGAAAGGGTACGGGCTTCACATTAACTTACCTCTGGTTATCCTATCCGATGTGAGTGAAGTCCCATGAAAAGATGTGATACGCTCTGAGAACAGCAGCATGACACAAGGTTGATGGAGAAAGATGGATTTGTTTATCCTCTTTTTTTCTGTGTGTTTCTCCTTGAATGCTGGCTCTTGGCCAAGCACCACAGACAATGTTTATTTTGTGATGAGGCGTGTGAGAGGTGCATGTGAGCTGGAATGAATGCTGTTCCTCCTGCCTTTCCCTTCTCCCTCAGTCAGGATGTGGACCTGAGCACTCACAGACACCGGTTTGGGGTTTGGATGTTTTATCCTGTGAACATTTCTCCCAATTATGTAAACATTTTGTATCAATATTTGATCTTATTAGTTGTTTCATAATCCATATAAGAAAACCACTTTATGTTTCACTGTTCTTCAGTAGTAATTTTGGCACAAATTGATTTCATTTAATCTGTAGGGCATTTTAGTCATTTTGTTTATTTAGTCATTTTATTTCAGGGTTTTTTTTGTGCAATTTTAATCAGTTAAAGCTTTCAAATATCATATTATAAAGAGCAGCTAATGTATCCTATTACATTAACAGAATAAGTAAAAGTAGTTTCAGCCTACTTATTGCAAGATCATATTCAATCATACTACAATAGCCTAATTCTTTATGACATTAGTTTATTTTATAAATGTATCGAAGCATGGACTTGGATGGATGTCAGCTTGATGGTAACATATTTCTCTGTAAAATTCCAATGGAAGCCTTTGCCTTCACTTAATATGCAGATCAGCCATGTATGTTCCAATGCACCCCCAGACCATCACAGGTGACTCGTATGCTGCATTTGGGTGTCTACTTTGTTCTGACCACAGTACATGTTTCCACTATCTTTAGGTTAGTCTACGATGAGCTCAGGCCCAGAGAACTTCCCTCTTATGTACTGCAGTTTCAGGTTGGATTTCTGGATCACTGTGTTAAATATCAATAGTTTCCAAAAGAACTCCAGAGCTCTTGTGGCTCTATTCATCATGATAGCAGGATGGGTTCTTACGCAGGTCCACCTGAGGAGTTGATTATGGCTTATTTTTTATCATCGAGGATTTGTGTGGGGGGGAGGTGGCGCGATCCAGATCACAACGTGCATCTAACACTTAACAAGCAACATATTCCTGGAGTTCCAATGATTATATGTATGATTTAAGAAAGTGACAATTATTATATATACTTTTTATTATTATTAATTTATTTCAACAGGGACA
>JAPTMW010136761.1:0-10574 GCA_029822955.1 Ostorhinchus angustatus
ATTTAAGCTTGAGTCATCACTCCCCACTGGACTGGCAAGGAGGTGTGAGAAGACGTGGGTGTCTCAGTGGAGGAGCCTGTCTGACATGAAAACATGAACACAGTCTGTCATATATGTACAATGCACATATTACACATTACATATAATGCAGTCACTGTGGTGAATAGAAGGGGACATTCCTGTGTATTCAGAGGGAGGGACTTAAGGGCCACTGCAGTTGTCCCAAAACAACAACTGGTCAGCGCTGAAGTGCTATTCATAAGGCCCTCTGCTCTGCTGTGACGGACTCTGCAATGCAGTCAAAAGCCAGTTGTACTTAGAGGTTATACAACAGATTTAAGTAATACTGTCACATTTTGGTTCGTAGGCAGATGTCAGGCTTTATTTAACAGAACATCATTGCTTCATGTGAGCACCATTTAGAAGTCAGTCTGTTTTTCTGTGGAGTTGTGTTTTGGTTTTGTGTTTCCATCCTAATTGCCACTGATGATCACTGGGAGCTGATCCATGTGCTGTTCCAGTGCTGACAGTGCACTGAAAGAGTCTAGGACCAACTATTCCTGACCTGATGTTGGGTTTCCATGGTGACACGGGAACATGCCAGACAGCAATGTGTCTGCCAGGAATACCATCTCCACTGTGAACACATATATGTGTAAGAGAGAGGGTGAACATGGGAAGAGTTAAGGAAGACTTATCCAAATGCTTCAGGCCAAACTGACATAAATACCAGCTGCTTGAGTCTACTCCACCATCTGAGCTGAGAGACAGATCAACAGAAGGTCAATTAGGAACTGTGAGACAGCAAATGAGGGGTTCATGGCACACACACCAGAGGCCGTTTTTGAGTGTGAAGAGGAGGCAGATATGAGCGTCTATAAGCATCTCCCACTTCCCCTCCTCTTCCTCCCTCAGAACACGCCGTCCTCTCCACCTCCTCTCTCACTTCTACCCTTCCTGTAACCATAGAGACCACCACTGCCTGAGAGAGGTTTTCTACCAGACAGCCACGGTGTCAAATGAGGATGCTGGATGTTGGTACTGATACAAACACACAAAACAGCCCACAGCTAAATTTAAAGACCACCTCCCAAACAATCTTTATAAAAGCAATTGTACCTTTATAACCATGAAAGAACAGGATGTACACATCAGTCATCTTGCTCAAAGAGTGAATGCTTGTCAGAAGAGGCTTTATAGTCAAAGAAGCTTTAATTTCAGTTTGACAATCTGCTTTATGCATGAAGAACACAAACTGCAGACCAGTTTTGTTATCACAGCTACACAGCCTATTGTGTCTCACTGTGGCTCTGTAATTGCTGTCTGGGTCTCTTGACTTTCTGATTGTGACAGCTTGGTTCATAAAATATTGTCCTTCCACATGAGATTTTACATCAGTCTCTTGCCATATACTATATATGGTCCCAGATGTTTGATAAATACCAGCCACACTTTTATTAAATAGAGCTTTTTTGTGTCCTTTGAGTGGTCTGGCTCACTCATGCAGCAGCCTCACAGACCCATTCCTGATCACTGACTCATATAAAAGAAATGCTTCTGACATTAACACTCACCACATTAACACAGGCAATAAGGCGAGCTTGAAGCTGCATAAGTGCAGCACAATTATTATTAAGATGGCACAGAGAAACAGAAGTGGTGAAATGAAAGACTGGCTAGAACTTACAGTTGTTCTGATGAATCTGAATCAAAATCTTTCTTCATCAAACCACCAAAAATATTTGTGTTTGTAAATCCAGTTACACAACAGATGCAAATGACAAAGACTACATGACCAAAAACTTTGAAGTAGAGGAGCAGAAAAAAATTAAATCTCTTTGGCAGAAATAGGGAAAGCACTTTTGGCTGTACATTAACAGAATACTGGCAAATGTGTTAACTAAACATAATCTATTCATACAGGCAGTCTTTGTATTTATATGTCAGAACTTAACATTGAAACATTTTTTGAAGCACAACTTGTAGCTAGATGCAACGTCGACAGCAAACCTACAAAGTTGTATGGGAAAAAACATATCTACCAGCTTTCCTGATATGTCCTCCACCCCTTTTTAAGAAGGTAGTACCAAACTTATAGGCATATTAGATCTGTCCTTCACCTTCCTCCAAATAATCTGTGGACCCTTCAACTTTTTCTGATAGATTCCACATACAGGTGTGAAACTCACAGCTAAAGTCCAGGACTCCATATTGATTCATAAATTGCACCTCACCAATTATCAATAAATATGTGCAACTTCCTCTCAAATAATGAGTAAAGCAGATGTGTTGATAACCAACAGGCAATGTACATTGAAAGCAAAAAAGGCATAAAAATGAGAGAAGACAGCAAAGTGCAAAAACAGGACTGGGGTTAGGACATAACATTTCATATACTTCTTAATGGGTTCACTTGTCTTTGCTCATTACAAAGAAAGTCTTTCTTGCGAGTGAACAGAGAGTTCAGATGACTTGTCAGTTTCAGTCAAAAAAAGCCTTCGCTGATGAGAAAATACAAAGCAACAGCAATTCAGAACTAGTGTCACTACTTGGTGACTTTGTGCTCCAACATTTGTGTATTGTCACTGCGTTACCCACAGTGGAGTATTCCCCAGTCACCAGCAAGAGTCTGTGATTGAGTCACATTTAGCGGATTATGTTTAGGTATCTGAGGTCAGGGTAGAGGAAGTTGACTAATAGGGCCAGCAGTCGAGGTCCATCTTTGAGACAGTGTCCAGGGTAACTGATGAACTGGACGGCTTTCTTCACTGAGTCCTCAAACTCAGCATAGTGTTTATTGCTGGGCAAAGCCTCCAACATGCTCAAGGTCTGCATCCACAAAAAGACATGAAATACAGGTTATTTTTGGGACATAATTGCAGACTGGGAAAAAAAAAAATCACTTTATTTGCTGCATACTTGTTGTGCTTTTGCAGAGAGCTGCATGTCACTGGTTGGTTGGAGTCGGAGCTCTGTCTCTGATGGCACCTGGACTGACAGGAAGGCGGCAACACAGCGTACCACCACCCTAAACCTAGACATATGAAAACCAGGCTTGTTATTGTTAATGAAAACTGAGCCAAAAACTAATAGTAGAAACATAATTTTGTCAACAAAAATAATAAAAATGACAGTTTTGAAAACACTTAAAGTAAATAAAAGGTACAATAAACAAGGCTGCATTCTAGAACAATTGACAAAATTTGCTTTATTTTTGTTTTGTTAATAGATCAAGGTAGAAGAGAACAAAATGGCTTTGCACAATACGAGACCTTTAATAAACAATGGTTTTGTAACTCATAATTGATCTCACATTTTTTTCATCTTGCCTTTTTCAGCTTCTAAAAAAACTAATGACACAAAAACATGTCAAAATAACAATAAAAATACTTGTGCACTTGTAAAACTAAATCTTGCCAGAAATAAATAGACCCAACTGAAATATTAAATGAAAAATAATGAAACTATTGCAAAGACACACAGTAATAGCTGAGTTCTCGCTATTTGTTTAGTTAACATTTATTTAACCAGGAAATCCCTTGAGATTAAAATCTCTTTTTTGAGGGAGACCTGGCCAAGACAGCACACCATTACAAAGTTACAAAAATTCTAACATAAACCACGTTAAAAACAAAGGACAACAGACACAGAACAAAATCCAGTTTAGGAAAAGCAGTTGCACTCTTCAGTAACACAGTTTTTTTTTTTTATCAGAACTCTGAACTCTCCCAGGGAGACCAAATCATTAAGCTGTAATGTGTTCTGAAGATTGTTCCATGACCATGACGCAAAATAAGAGTAAGCTGCTCTACCAAGTTTTGTGCAAATCCTGGGTACCTGGTAGAGCAGGCATCTAGTGGAACGAAAGTTATAACAGCTGTGTGTGAGTGATAGTAGATTACATAAATATGAAGGGAGTTTACCCAGTATGGCTTTGTACATAAAAATATACCAATGCTGCTTTCTCCTTAGGCTTAATGAAGGCCAAGAAACCAGATCATGAGTACACAGTTATGGGTATGGGACAATGAGTTGGATATAAAACGCAGAGCACTGTGATACAGAGTCTACCCAGTGAAGTGTAGAGGAGGCAGCATGCATGTAAATAATGTCCCCATAGTCTAGAACACTTAAAAACGTGACCTGTATAAGTGTTTTCCTAACTGTTAAATTAAGGCAGGCCCTATTTCGATAATAAAAACCCAGCCTAACCTTTAGTTTTTTCATTAGGTTCTCAATATGCATTCTAAAAGAGAGCCTGTCATCCACCCAAATACCCAAGTATTTGAAGGATGATAGTCTCTCAACTGTGTCTCCTCCTATGGTATGAATGCCATAAGTTTGGTTTTCTTAGTATTAAGAACCAGCTGTAGACCATATAATGAGGCCTGCAGCTGTTGAAAGGCAGTCTGGAGCTCATCGACAGCCTGACTCCGATAAACTTCTTGAATGTAATGATAAAATGCATGTTATCTTACCTGTTGGACATAGGAGACCTCTTCCCCAGGCCAATAGCTCCCAGAAGCCCAGAGTTGAGTCTCTCCTCTCCCAGCTGTAGCAGTCTGGTTTGCAGTCTCAACAGACCCATGACCACCCCTGATACTTCGCTGTGTCCTGCCTGTGGTTGCAGCTGCTCCACTGACAGACTAAGCGCCTTGTGCCACCAAAGAAACAGCTTAGCTTCATCACCTGGCCCGCTGTAGGCACACATACAGGGTTTCAGCATCTCATGTTAAATACAAGACTTTTAAAGACCATTAATTAGGTCATTGTAAAACACATATATTCACAACATCAAAAGATATGAAAGAAAATAGGAAAATTGGACTTAAAGGAATTTGGCGATGCTCCTCATGAGGATACAGATAAGGTATGGGGTGAGGGGAGAGGAGGCATTTGTTCGTGACCCCGCGAAATGTTGATCCGAGCACAAGGAACACATGGTTACATTTTGGTGGTGAATTGGGGGTGGGGTTATCTGTCTTGGCAGAAGTCTGCTGTCTCCGAGTACTTTTCTAGTTCATATTAGATTAAACATTAACAGAAACATAACAGGAAAGTTATTACTTCTAGAAGAATGTATTTTCATTTAAAAGAAAGTGTGGGTGGAGTTTTAGTTTTGTGTTAGTTCTAATGCTTGATCATCACTTTTTCTCTTTACTCCAAAAATGTAAAAACAAATAAAAATTCCATTTAAAAAATATTTAAAATTTGAATGAATTGTATTAACAATAACTTAATAATCTAATCTAATCAACTTTCAAGGCCTGACAAAAATCAAAGTTAAAATATTTTAAGGCCAGAAACATTATAGGACTTTAGTCTCTATAAGGACCTGTAGATTCCTTAATAGTTATCACTGCACCTGAGTCTTGTACAGAAACATAAGTAAAACTACAGATATTATAAAAGTCAAGAAAGAGAACGAGGGGGGTGGTCACACCTGGGGAAGACCTGATTGGTCCATGTGTTTATTAAACCCAGTGTCCTTCTCTCATTGGCTGCAGTGTACTCAGTGTTAAGGCGCTGCAGGATGAAGGCATAGAGTGTCAGGAAGCTGCCTCCTGATTGGCTCTCAGAGAGGAAGTCTTCTACAGTGAGCTGAGGCACCTGCAGGGACACCAGCACAGGACCCCAACCCACAGACTCCTCCTCAGCTGAGAAGACAGAAAAAGTAAAGAGCGTGAGGGACAAAGAAAAACAAGATTTTAGGGGAAAAAGACATATCCTTGATAACATAAATAAAGAAAAATCACACTGCAGAAGGTTTCTATGTGCTCGTCCTGCCAGGACAGAGCAATCTGAAGTATTACTATCGCTACAACACTATGCAAACTGGAAACTACAGCTTCTGAAAACAAAGCTTTGTTTACCATGATTGAAGTAGGCTGTGATGCAGGCCTCCATGATCCGCGTCATGTGCCGTACTGATGCCAGACGGCAGGAGCAGGCTGTGAGAAGAGGTAGAATAGGAAAGCCCCTCCCCTTCTTGTCTAACCAGGTAATGACATGTGCAGCGAGGGCTTCGCCTGTGGAGACGCCCACACCGTTGAGCAAAGTCAGAGCATTGCTAAACAGACTGCAGAACGCCATGTGCCTCTGTTCCAACCCCGTCTCTGTAGAACAAAAAAAGTAAGAGGTGATCACAAAAGAACTGGTCATCGATGGTGATAATGTCACTAAAGATCACTATGACGACAGCTCACCTGGTGGGTTGAATGTGACAATACTCTCCAGCAGTGTGTCCAGCTGAGTCTCCAGCGCACTGAGGGTGATGCTGCCTCCTTGTTCAAGAGTAACCAGAGACTTCTCACACCAATACACATATGCTCCTGCCTTCAGCGTCTCCTCCTGACAGACAAAAATAACAGGACACAGAGGGTTGTGTGTCTGGAGTGAGAAAATGAAAATACATGTATATAACACTGGCACACATGCTGAGCATCTGGTCCCAGTCTGAGGGCTCTTTACCCACAAAAATGGAAATTTTCATTCATTGATTTTCATCACACAGAGACAGACTGACATAAATACAAAGTACATGCAAACCCCACATACAGTACTTGAGGCCATGGGTTGATAGTACTATACACAACACCACTGTGCCACCCACCTCTAAATATCTGACCATTAAACCATTTCGTTATCCTCCTAGCATAATTGGCTAATCCATTTTTTAGGTTACAGCCAGTGATGAAAAATGAATCAGCAGTGTTAGCAGAGTAAAGTTATGCAGATATCACAATTTGGCCATAAATATGACCTAGGTAAATATGCTAGGAGGCTAACAATTTGTAAGTTATTACTGGAATATGCAGTTGATCTAACCTACAGCATATTTTTCCCATTAAGCAACCACCATTATATATTAATCAATTGTCTGATATTTAAATTATTTCCCTTGGTATAAATGTATCTCCAAACATACCTTCCACCAAAAGACCATGTTTTCATTAGTGTTCATTTGTCAACAGGATGAAAAGTCTAGAAAAAGGAGCAGAACCTCCAATTTTTTTTTTTACAGAAGTCCTTAAAGTTATACAGTCCCCTTGTACTTTTCAGTTTCATGTATTTTTCTGCTGTAATTAGAAGGGTCTCATGAACATTAAAAGAACAAAACCAAACTAGTTAAATCACATATGACACACGTCTGGGTCTTAGAGGAGTCCTGTGTATGGTATAGTTTAGAAGTGTGGGGTATGCATCCTACCAAAACTGTGTACACTGAAGCATTTTCATGTTTTTTATATGAATATGAATTGTCAATGGCCAGTGAAAAGAGAATTGTATAGGTCTAAACTTAGCGTGGATGTTCACGCCTCCCACTTTTATGCAAGATGTGTCTGCCTGAGGCAGTGGAGATGTTCATAGAAGTTCTCAAGTCTTATCAAATCATTCTTCATAACCTCTTCTCTCTGTTATATAGCTCCTGAGTGACTGACAGTCATATCCAGTGTTCATCTTCATTCACTCCTATAAAAGGATATTTTTTAACTCTCAGTGGCAAGTAGCAACTTTCTGTGACTTATTTAGAAAAGAATGATGTAATTCAGTAGCCAATTTATAAAAAATGACTGACTGACTGTCATTATCTGAAACTAAGCATGTCCTTTAAATACTGATCCATGGGTGGAGATATTCTTTACTAAATATCTGTGTTTCAACCTTAAAGAAGGTGTCCACATGTTAGTGTACATTGAATTTGATATTCAGTGCAGCTCAGTTATAATCAAGTGCACAGGGCACTTGAGAGATTTTTGATGCCTTCAAGTCGCAATTTGACAACAAAAACAGTTGTTTTTTTTGTGCCCCATGTTTCACCTTGTGGGGGACTTCATCTGGGCGGGGATGCAGCCCAGCAGCGCTACGCAGTGACTTCAGCAGTAACTGAGGTGCAGACTCAGTACTGAGCAGCAAGGACGGAGGGTAGTGGGTGCTGACATATCCCAGAATGCCTTGGTATGAAGACAGATCCAGTTGGTGCCAGGGCAGAGAGGTGGACTGGACCAACAGACTGAGGAGAGGGGAGTCCTGGAAGTTGATGAAGAAACAATTAAGAATTGTGAAGGAAAAAGAGACTGAACTATGATGTGACACCAAAACAGAGACTCACTTGTTGACTCAGCAGCTGCTCCTCTTTTGCCAGAAAAACCAGCATGTACAGCAGATAAACTAGCATGGTGTGCGATTCCTTCTGTGTCCCCGTGTCAGGCAAAGGCGGATATGTTATAGATGCAGGGGGTGTTTGTAAGTGGTCACTTAAGACGCTCACCCAGTTAACTTCACATAACACCTCTCCCAGAAACAGGAAACAGCTCTTGGGACTTCCTCTCTCAACCTGCAGGTGAAAGGTGATCAGGTGGGTCTGCTGACTGTTAGCTTCTGATTGCACAGATTACAACTGAATAAAGAAAACCCAGTTAAACAACGGAGGCAAAACACTGTAAATATTAATTGAATTAAAATAGAGAATGATCTAATTTTGAAAAATGTGAAGTGTATCTGACAGTAGTTTTGCTTGGTGTGCACACTGAACAACGTTCTTCATTTTACACATTCTGCTGTTTTGTGGTAAATTACATTGCAAGTATTGCTTAGACATGGTTTTGCAGCATGTGGCAAAAGTATGCGACCCTGTGCCTTGGATAACTGGAGTAACCCTATTTTTAGTAATACCTTCAACTAAACGTTGTATTACACATTTAAAGTAACTGTTTATCAGTCCTGCCCACAGGCATGGAGGGATATTGGTTCATTCCTCCTCACAGCACAGCTTCAACTCAGGGATACTGGATGGTGTCCTTGCATGAAACTTCCTGCTTCAGATTCTTCCAAAGCATTTTCAAAGGGTTAAGGTCAGGACTTTGATTCAACATTTTCCAAAACATTCCTCTCATGTAACCATTCCTTGATTTTTGCATTATTATCCACTTTCTGTTGTGCTTCACTTCACAAACACAATGACATTTTCTTGGACTCTCTGGTATTATTAAGAAGTCAACATCTGTCATCCATAAATAATGACAACAATGCAGGCCTAACTTTGGTATCTATATATTTTTCCCACATAAAAATGTTTTGGACCAGGTAGTTTTAATTATTAAACAAATAATTTTAACATTTCTGACTCATTTTGGTTTATTTCCTTTACTGAGTTATAGGACTTGAAAATCTACAGCACAGATTTTCAAGCACCTCTATATGTACTTTATGTGGGACAGTGCAAGTTCATGATAAGTGTGAGTGTCCTAAATATGAATGAATAGCTGTATCACAGAGGGCAGAGCACAGTAGAGTGGACCGACTCACATGGGTCTTGAAAGAGAACATCCTAATTTGGAACAGTGTGTTGAAACTAGAATTATTGGAAGTCGGGCTAATAATAGGATCTGAGAGGCCATGAACTGAGGTCTCAAATTAACAAGCTCCTGTGCGTCACACATGTCTGAGTGTGTTTGCCATGCTGGAGGTCAGGGGTCAGGTGTCAGAAGGCCGAGTGTCTCACATTGAAGAGCTGCTCCATAAGCTGAGTGTCGGGGTGCAGGTGTCTCCAGGGTAGGCTGCGGAGGTGAGTGTGGTACAGATACAGCAAGTACTCAGGTGTACGAGGAGAAGTGCAGCTCTCACAGTATTGCATCATGCACAGCCACAGGGCACCTCTCTGACCAGGAAGCAGACGATCTGTGACAGACACACAAAACAACTTACACAGTGTAGACATCGAGAATAGTAGCATTGAAATAGTCACATGTGAGTAAACCAGGAACTGAAGACCCACCTCTGAATTTCACATGCAGAGTGTCAGTGAGTTGAGCATAAAGGCCAACCATATTTCCCGCTGCATTTGCATCAGTTTCAAGCCAGGGGTAACACTTGAGATTACTGAGAGAAAGAGAAAGTGATGCTGACATTGTCTTTTTGTTGCTGTTTTCTTTATCCAAACACACCAAAAAACCTCAGGCCCCACAAGGCTTTTATTGTATCACGGTAAATCACAGCAAACTTTGTGTTCCTTTCTTTGTGAACATTTTATTTTGTGTAATGTAAAGAATGACTCAGACCTTGAAAAGAATCCAGTGGTAAAATTACCCAAGAAAAAAAGATCTCTCCTTAAAACAGATTACATATAATTGACCGTAATATGAATGAAATAGAGCCAATCACAAACCAGTTCACTTTAACAACTTCACATCAAACCACTTTTTGCCTCTCACTTCTAAAGCTTCTCATATAATTGTGATAAAGAAATGTGAGTTACAGATATGTATTCCTACCTGACATCATCATTGTCCAGAGGAAAGATCCAAGGCTTAAATAACTTCACAATCTTACTGTGTAGGTCCTGCACAGCTACAGGAGGACAAGAGACATTTCTGTTATAACAATACATAACAAACTCCAAAAACAATCACATTGTTGGAATGACGGTACAACCCCCCTTATAATTTCAGATTTAATAGTTACCTTTCAGTATTTTGCTGCTGCCCACTGACTCTCTGGCACAGCTGCTGATTTGCATGTTGATTAGACAACCAATCAAATGATCCCAGAAGGAAACAACCTCACTGATGTAG
>JAPTMW010137373.1:0-10568 GCA_029822955.1 Ostorhinchus angustatus
GTTACCGTGGAAACACTGTCATCTTCTACAACATTGATTCACCAGTAAAACCCATGGAGTTGGATCAGTGACAGTGGGTGGACACACTGGGTTTATGTTCAGTAGCAGACAAATAAATGCAAACGTATTGTAATGTAGGTGATAGTAACATCAGGAGGATGATAGTTTAATAATTAATGATGGTTTTTTTGTGAAAAACTCACTTTTTCTTCAGTTTTTACTCTGAGCTTTAATGAACATCAACATGATCAGTGAATTAAATATAGAAAAATACCTGATTTTCACTGAAGAAACGTGAAATAAACAGAATAATATTGAAATAAATAGTGATAAAGTATTTATTAAGGTTAAATAGAGAGAAAAATTAATTTGCGAACGGCCACATTAGTACCGCTGAGTCTTCATGGGTTAAAGGCCAGAGGTTTTTATTTTAACCACCTCTCAGTAGATAAACTAGTCCAAACAAGACCTACGAGGACTTAAACCACCGCCACTGAATCTGGTCTACATCGTCTAAAGAAGAACAAAGTCCAGGTCGAAGTCCAAACACACAGACAATCCACTTTATGTACATTGGAGACTTTGGAGCCAATGAAAAGATGAACTGGTTCATAGAAGGTCCAAGACTCTGAACAGCCAGCAGAACCAGAATCAGCTCCAGGTTGGACTAAACCCAGCCTGGCGTCTTTTCTCATCTTGGTCTGGAACCTGTTCTCCTGATGAAGAACGGGTTCCAGTCAGACCTTCAAAGTGACTCCTGGGAGCTGAGCTGAACCTTTATTAGTCAAATTCACAAAGACCCAGACTGGACTCAAACGCATCAATCCACTCAAATAGTGTTGAACGCAGTCCGAACAGTTTCAACTCCAAAGGAAACGCTGCTACTGTTCCTGCACGTCAGTTACTGTAACCGTGACAACTGCCGTGTAATTGGACCCCCAGCCATGCCCTTTTTCCTGACCCTAACCGTCTCTTAACCTTGGCATCGTAACGGGGGGAACACAGCAGAGACAAATGAGGTGTTTGGTGTCATTTGTTCTGCTACCTATAGGAGGCGCTAATGAGTCGACGTCCCGGGTTTTGGCGTCGGAATCTCTCATGGTTTTGTGATATTGTGAATGCATTCAGCAACGTGATATCATGACTCACGCGAATATACTTTTATTTGGCGTGTTACATGTATGCATTATTCACCCCCTGTCCAACCTGAATCGATGCGTCAGATACCACGCACTGAGAGTTAGGGTTATGTGAACTGGAGAGTTTGGCGTAAATTGACACACCATCAAATGGCGTTGAATAACACGCGAAAAGTTTAAAATGCGTAAGCAAAGCACGGCAAATCCCATAAGAACTGGTGTGACATACAAGGCTGAAGGTTTGATGAGTGTGTTCAGTGTTTTCCTCCAAGTAAAAGAAGAAAATCCGTCTGCTAGTGAACGGAGCTCGGTGGCGGTGCCGACCGGAGGCTTTAAAACGCTCTTGTCCTTCATGGACTGTGGAGCACTGAGTTTTCATAAAGCCTCAGTTCTGTCAAAGCCCACTGGCTGCGGAGACCCCTGACCTTTGACCCTGTGCACTTCCTCTCCTGTGAGAATGAAAAAGTCACTGTGGGAGTTTTTCTGGACGGAGCCAGGCTGAGTTGAAACAGCGTCGGGGGGAGTTTGGGTTTTTTTTTTTTTTCTTTTGGGGGGGGTTTGGTCTGTGGTCCTGCTGAGACTCTGTGATTTTGCCCAGGAAGTGACTGAGCGCCTCAGGGGGAGCAGACGTCGGGGGGTTCTATTATTATAGCCGGGCTGGGGCTGTGAACAGGCGCAGATGCATTACAGGGACAAGCAGATGCATGCAGGGTAATTTTAGCTCGGCGTTGAGGGGGAGGAAGAGCAACCGTCACCAGTGAAGCCTTTGAAAGCACACAGGTAAACAGGTAATTATGGAGACAGCCCACCTGCCGAATGATGTGTGCAGCGCCTCAAACGTGAGCGACAGGCCTTTGTTCAGCTGTTCCACCTTCACCACAGACACCCCCACCCCCCCGACCACAGCCCCCCCTTCACCCCGCCTCCACCTCCACCGGCTCCATCAGTGCAGACACCTTTTAATCCGATATCACTCACGAGAAACTTCTCCAGAATCAGAACAAATATACAACATCTACCATAGTTATTGTAAAGCCAATGGCTGTGGCCACGCCCCCACATCTGTGATGTCACTGCAGAGGTTTTCAACCGCTCCAACAGCTGATGGAAGGAGGGAGTTGAACATGAAATGATGCAGAAGGAAGTTAAGCATTAAAGTATAGATTGAGAATCACAGAAAGGCTTTTAATTCAGCTCCGATTGGAGTCTGATCTGGGTCTGAATTTGGTCCTGATTTGGCTTTAATCTGGTTCTGATCGGGGCCTGGTTGGACTCTTACTTTGTTCTGATTTAGTGATAATTCAGCTTCATTTTGTCTCTAGTTCAGCTCAGATTTTTGTCTGATTTTGTCTGCTCTAATTTTTCTGAATCATATTTGATGAGTTTTTGAGTTCTTTCATCGTTCTGCCTCTTAAAACCTGAAACACTAACATCACAACCAAGTATCTAAAACCAGTTCCTCAAATTAAAAATCCGCTCTAACGTCTTGAAATGAAATGGATCAAACCGCAGTGAAACGTCCTGACAGGTGAAGTGTGTTCGTTTGACGCTGCAGGTTGTGTTGAATGTTGTGGTCGTTGTTGACTCGGCGTTGACTCGTGCAGTTGCTGTTGGCATCATCATCCAGACTCTGCAGCCGTGGACGGTTTTATCACAGCGTGTTGAAACGTTGTTTAAACAGCCGACCGGCCTTTAGTTTCCAGGTTTACGCCATAAAACCGAGCATGAAATGAGGACGGATGAGACTGACGGAGGACAAGGAGGACTCTTTGATCCTGTCTTTGGTTTCAGATGCTATCGACAGTGTTCAGGTCTCGGAGGTGTGAGGCCCATGTGGGTTTGTAGGGTTTCAAGCAGATTCCACATCTTGTGTCTTCTTCTGTGGTTTGTAGGGGACAGGATGTTCCTAACAGCTCCTGTTTAATCCACAGTCCACAGGTGAAGGTTTCGAACAGATACAACAGCCTTCAGGACATGTTTGGGAACTTTTTCAACTCGATGGGATTCAACTGCAAATGTTGAGTTGGATTGTGTTTGGAATCATGAGCTATTTAGATCCCTTCAATCCACCTAATCGCTGTTTTTTTCCTGGAGTTATATTTTGCTTTTTTAAATAGAATTCTGCATTTTCAAACATTTCCTTGTGGTCTACATAAACTGTAAATGCTCTTCTTTCATTCAACTCTACAGGTCTTCAACCCTATTTCTGAGTAATGACACCAGAAAGGTGGTTTTGAGTGCTGGCCCTTTAAATGCAAATGTCCCACCCCCTCCAGGTTGTTGACTGTGCTTTCTTTCCCGTTCAGCCTCTTGTGTTTGTTAATACAACCGACAACTGAACATTTTAGGTAATCGGCTCCAAGTTTGGACATATTTTCAGTTTTTACTACAACCACTGCTGCAGACGGTTATGTCGTACTCTGAGAAATATTCGTCCAAAGTCTGGACCTTATATGTGCAAATGACGTAACATAACTAGTTATAAAACGTAACAAATTAAGAAGGAATTGAAACGGGTTGTAGAAATACACTTGATTTTTGCCAGAATGAATATAAAGATAGTTTTGCAGCAGGTGGAGGGTTCAAATTCAAACTGTACGAACTATTAGGGTCCAAATACACAAATAAATGAACCACAGACGAATAAAAGTGGGTTTAGCAAAATATGACCCCTTTAAATGTCCAGTCGACCTCTAGATCAGTGGTTCTCAACTAGTGGGTCGCGACCCAAAAGTGGGTCACAAACCCGTCTTCAGTGGTTCACAGCCCAGCGACAACAGGTGCATTCAATATGTCCAACATAGATGGAATATATGGATGTAGACGTAAGATCAGAAACAAATCTGATATACAGCACAAAGAATGAACATCATGTGCCTGAAATAATGAGATAATGTTAATAAATCAATCCTGTGTTTTATTTTTATGGAGCGGAACCCGGTCCATTCATACTCTGCAACAGTAGGTGGCAGTAATGTGCTGTGATGATAATTAACACCAGACATTTCACAGCATAAAACAAGACCCAAAAGTTTGTATTCATGTCAGGTTTGACAGCAGCCACTTTTACACAGATCCCAAATAAAAGGTCAGATGTTAATCCCACCTTTTTTCCTCCGTTGTCTGATTTTCAAGCCAAAGGAGTAACAGCGGTGAGACAGGCTGGACTTTTACACACTGGACCTGCGTTCACCGATCAAAGGGGCGGAGACGTAGCGCAGTGGATTGTGGGATGTCTAACTTCGGGTCAAAAATACCCCGAGCATAGCGGCGTTGCTAACCTCTCCAGAGTCGGCCCGTCTTTCACCATTTCACAAATGTTAGTTCAATTTTTAGTTTTGGTTCAAATGGACCTAATTTAGTGTTCAAATGTCTATTTCCATATTTATCATCGCCACCTGCTGGTCAGTTTGGTTTATCATTAAACTGGTCTTCTATCTCAGGTTCAAAACTCAGCATCTTTTATTAAACACATTTAAGAAATGTAATTGTTATTAGTGTGGGTTGTTGTCATTGAGGGGTGACAGTGGGTCCTGAACCCAGACCAATTCAGAACCACTGAGTCCGTATCCAGGTTGATGTCCCAGAGGGAAACCCTGTGTTTGCATCAGACCTGGATCATGGTCCGCCTCCACTGGAGGTAGATCCAGGTTTTGGCAGATGCTCAAAGGAGGTGCAGGCCTTCGGTTCCGCCTCCCGCTGGAACTCTTTGTCTCCGATAACGAGGGCTGTTTGTTCCTGACGTCCCGCTGTGCGACACCTCGAGGGGGGGCACTGCCTTGGTGGTCTGAGGCTGATGTGGAGGGGGAGGGGTGTGGAGATCAGAGGTAGAGTTAAGACCAGTTTAGGAGGAGTCCATGTGTTTGCTGTGAGGTGGCTGTAGTGGTTTTATTTTGAGGAAGTAACCGGCTTTAGTTCAGTTTTTATGGCATTTTAAAGCTTGTTTGTTAAATACTACAATACCCATGAGTCTCAGCTGCTGTTGCGATACAGAAGAACCTTCAAACTGCAAACCATGGCTTCAGCTGAAGCTACAGAAACAGATTCAACTCTATTTTCTTAAATACCACCTCTGGGCCACCGCTTTAATCTGCTCTCGTCCAATCAAAACGCTCGGCTGCAATGTTTATCAAACAGAGGAACAGATGAAGGTGATATCGGTGACATCCTGCTGCTCTACTGAGCGTGCTCAGTGGCGTGCAGGAGCGGTTCAGGTGCGGCGTCTGTACATTCCTCCTATAGGAGCAGGTTTGACTTTAACCAGGACGTTAATGAGTAACTGACCTCCTCCTGTTGTTTCTGCAACAAACCACAGATTAACATTCCTCTGAGGTTTAGAGGGAAACGAAGCCGCCGCTGAACGCCGACCGTCACACATTTAACCACCGTGACCTGGTCTGTAAACACCACTCCTGTTCAACACATAGTCCTGGTCTTTGTCTCGTCTTGGTGTTAAAGTCACCACTGTTTGTTTAAGCTCCACTTGAAACTCCTCCAGATGTTAAATTACAACAAGAGCTTTGAGTTTTTCATTGACTCATGGGAAAAGTCCTCAAAGTGGATCATATCCATGGAGGTGGATAATGTGTAAAGCACTGGAACATGTGGACCACATCCTCCAAGAAGTCTGCATCATCAGTATAGAGGGATAGACTTTATTGATCCCAACCTGGGAAATGGTAGCAGCAGGACAAAGAGTAAAAATAGAAGAACAATAGAACAGAAGAGCAAACACTCTATTCTTCCAAAATGCAGCTTCACATGGATTCTCATCAAGTCCAGGTCACGCATGTGTCTGAGCTGCAGTAGATCCACCTGTGTCACAGGGATCATGCTAACTATGAGTTTGCATTGGTGATGATCGTATGTCCATCTGGTCACCCATTGGCTGAACACCAACAGGAAATAGAACTTTAGATGCATTTTGGATTCGTTAAAGTCTTGCTGTTTTTTTGTTTTTTTAATTCAAGTAATTAAATTATGGGTGAAAAGTATATTATAACCCAAGCGCTATTGAACATGTACCAAGTGAACGATGACTGAAAATTGATCATTAACACCTTACACTACTGCATTACAGCAAAAAGTAATCCATTACTGTAGTGCATTACTTTTATAACACATTACTCCCATCAATCTAGTTCCTATTGATCACTTACAGAAGTCATATATGGACTTGGACTGAATGAGTTGAGTTCTCCTCCAGTGAAAGTCCCGCCCACTTCTATTGTTAGATTGATCTGCATCCAGACCACAGGACTGGAACATAAAACAGAACCTGACAACCTCACACATTCAACTGGGATTGATTCAAATAGAACAGGACACTGACGTACAGGCACACTGGAACGGTTTTTCCTTCCTGACATGGTTTGTATGAACGTCATCTTTAGTGCGTTTCTTTCCAGATGTGTTCCGTCACATTTTCAGGTTTCACGTCAAGAACGAGTGGAATCACTGCCAACGTAACTCATAAAGGTGGACGTCAACAGCCTGGTCCAGAGGCTGCAGTTCTTCATCAGAGCTGGATCAGTTCGAATGAAGACACTGTCTTCTGAACCCTGTGAAACAGCCCTTTTGTTGTGTGGACAGTGAACGCCTCGTTCTGCAGAGGTTCGTCCCTGGATCACACGGAGGTGCATCTGTTTGATAACCCCCAGGTTTTAACGGAACCGGAATCAAACCCTAGACCGTCGTACTTCCACGGCGTCAGTCAAACACACAGATGATCTCAGACGGTCACGTGTCCCAACCTGACCTTTGACCTCTGAGCAGTCCTCAGTGGATGCTGCAGAGGTCAGCTCCTCATTCCTCTCATTCCTGCCTCCGCCTTCACCCTCCGCTGCAGAAAAATCCTCCGTTTGCTCAGTGTTTTTATCGGTGTGAGGCTTCTGCCTGTTGACCTCTGACCTCAGCACCTGCTGCGAGCGGAGCATGCTCAGTGGGGTCTCCATGTCAGCTGGTGGAATGGATGTTTTCAGGCTGTGATCACCCTCTGAAGCCCCGCCCACAACAGAGCTGAGCCAATGATGTAAGTCAGAGTGCGTGGTAGATTCAATGTGAACTGACGTTAATCTGAAGCTCACGTTAAATGTAAAACCTGAAGTTCATGGACAAGGAGCGGGACGAGCTCAGGGTGACCTCTGACCTCTGTGTGTCATCGTGCAGATGGAGACATGTTGCGTTCGAGGCCCCTCAGGCCCACGCGTTCACAAGTCAAAGCGCCCGTTGTTCAGTGCTCGGCAGAAGAATGCGATGAGCTCATGGGAGGAAATTTAATTGGCGCTTCACCCCCCGGACCCAGACCAGGACCTCCCTCCCATCTGCAAACCCAACCCAGGTCCCTTTAGGACCACTTGAAATGATCTGAAACTCAGACCTCTACAAAATCCACAAACTTTGATCATCCGTTTGCCTTTTTGATGAGACTCTTCATCTCAGTATTAAACCCACGCCACTTCTTCTGTATTTTTTTACAGTTAACCAGTGTTTTCAGAAAGGTTCAATGTTTATTTCTTTGAGCTCAAAGTTTTTGCTTTTAATAGAAAAATGATATTTTAATGATGATTAGATTTGTTATTCAGACTCTGCTGCTTCTTTAATCTGTTTTTTCTGCTGAACATCCTGAAGGACGGCGCAGCTCATTATGCCCCCGTCCTCCCCCGTCCGTCCATCCGCCTGTCCTCCTGGTTTCATGTCATCGCTCTGTGAAGACAAACAGCTGTTCCTCTGAGCGTCGGCCGTGGCTCCGACAGGATTATCACAGTGGAAAGACTCGTCAAACAAACCCAAGACGTGTTTTCACTCGTGGTCTGGTCTCAGTCTGAAAGCAGCGTCGTCTCCGTCCACTCGGTGCTTTTCCTCCTGTCTATCCACTCTCCTCTACTTCTGTGGTTAAACGTTTGTCCGTGGACGCGTCTGAACACGCCTCAAACCGTGTGGACGCCATGACGACGGACAGCAGCTTCAGAGATGATGCAACGTTCAGGGACCTCACCTCTGCCTTTTTCAACAGCAGCGTCAAATGACAGAGGGAAGAAGATGGACGAAAGAACCAGGCAGACGCTTCCTGTCATTAAACCGTATTCTTGGCTTCAGATCTTCTACAAAACACATCATTACAGTTTCTTCTGTTTCTGTTTCAGAAAAACTTCTCAAACATTAGAAACTTAAATGATTTCCAAACTGTTCTCGTCTATTTCTTATTGGACATACAGCCGAGTGACCTCTGACCTCTGGGAGGGTCAGGGGTCAAAGGTGTGTTGCTAAAAGGCACTTGGTTAGCGTTGAACCCGCTCCTCCCTCAGAGCCATTTGTATCCAGTCATTCAGTTTCTCCTCAGATTCCTTCTCCATATCTGGGCAGGAAAAACTCCCATCACCCCCTGCTCCTCCCAGCTCTGTCTTTGACATGAACAGTCTGCTCGTCCGTCCGTCCGTCCATCTGTCCGCTCAACGGAAACACATTCCAGAGGATTCATTCTGACGTCGCCTCCCCCTCCTCCTCCTCAGGACTGTCTTTTCATGTCCAGACCTGATCCGGGGCCTCCTGAGAAGCAGGTCTGGGGTCAGCGATCCACAATGGGCCGCTTAGCTCTGCTTAGCTCCACTTAAAGCAGCACCGGCTAATTGACCACGTCTACGCCTGTTTTAAATGAGCAGGAGTCCAGATTCTGGAACGGACCAGGTCCAGGTGTGCACCTGGTCTGGACCTGGTCCTGAGAGAAGATTCAGTTTCAAGTCACAGTTCAGTTGGATAGTTTTAAGTCCTTGTTGAAATGCTTCCAGAATGTCCAAACTGTGTCAACAACAGGGACGACACCTGAGAAGATGAAGATGAAGACGAAGATGGGTCTGTCCATGAAACTGGGTTTATTTTGGTATCTGGCATTTTTCCAGCCTTTTAATCCCAATAATAAAAGGTAAATATAGACAGATTTCCCCCCAGGATGGACCTAATGTTGACCTCAGATAAATGCAAAAAGAAATATCCTCTTGCTCTCAGCCATCCCATAATTAATGCATTTTTAAATCAAACATTGGATCCAAAAATAGGACCCAAATATGGACAGTTAAATCTCCCTAGGTGTCAGTGCATTAGATCTGAAAACATGGCTGTAAATGGTCTTAAACAGACTCTAAATAAAGACACTGTTAAATGTGTGGATCCTAGTGGGTTTTCTAATCCACACACGTGGGTTTTCCATGAATCTACGTCTCATTCCAGGTTTGGTGTGGAACCCATCGTGTCCACTCCTGTTACATGCAGAACCTGCCCATTTAAACACAAATAAATTACGAGTGATTTTACAACAGCGCTCATTTTTGTGAAACACTCTGCCTTGAATATTTACTTTGATTCCCAAAACGCACCTGTGAGAGAATAAAAAGATATAAAAATAATAGTAGTGTGTAATTTTGGTGTCCTGGTCCCTTGGTTCCGTCGGGGTAATCATTGCATTCAGAATCATCGGTGCACTGCTGGAATACTGACTAGTCCTGATTTCAGGGAAAACTCCGATATCACTGAGTTCTGTGGATTTGCCTTGTGTAATAGTGTGGGTATTGGGACAAAAAAACTGAAGGAAAAGATGGAGTTCATTTACAAACCTTTACAAAAAATGGTCATGGGTTCCAGACTGGTGTGGAGCTTTGTTTGGGTTCTGGTTTTATCAGCTCAGGTTGTTTTTTCCAGTGTTGATGTTAAAGGCGATGGTTGTGAAACAGGAGGAAACACTAGGACGGGTCAGGTCAGTCTAGTTCCCATTGATCACTTATAGAAGTCATATATGGACTTGGATTGAAAGAGTTGAGTTCTCCTCCAGTGAAAGTCTCGCCCACTTCTATTGGGAGATTGATCTGTATCTAGACCACAGGACTAGAACATAGAGACAGAACGTGACAGCCGCACACATTCAACTGGGATTGATTCAAATAGAACAGACGCTGACGTTCAGGGACATGGTGACGAATGCAGGGTTAAATGTCCTCGGCGTCTGGTGTTTTCACATCAGTCTGATGTGACGCCTCCACATCCTCACACCAACAAAAGCTCCTGTTACAAACAAAAAGCTTAGTGGAAGTGCCTGCTGTGAACCCAGGGGCTGCTGGGAAATACGATGGAGTGGGCGGAAATCCCTTTGAAAGTTAAGACACTAACTGGACTGTCCCTGGTTTCCCATGGGACTCGAACGCGGCGCGGGTCTCGGTGGCGTCGGGTCCCGATGGATGGTGACATGCCACAACAGACTCACAACCACAGACGCACAACAGACACAACCGCAGACGCACAACAGACTCACAACCACAGACACAACCACAGACGCACAACAGACACAACCGCAGACACAACCACAGACACAACCACAGACGCACAACAGACACAACCGCAGACGCACAACAGACACAACCGCAGACGCACAACAGACTC
>JAPTMW010138150.1:0-10563 GCA_029822955.1 Ostorhinchus angustatus
GGAACAGGAGTTAAACTGAGTCTGATCCAACATGAACCAAAGGAACCGGAGTTAAACTGAGTCTAATGTCATCTATTGTGTCGCACATGGTGCCAGGCAAGAGAGCCAATTTGATAGAGAGGACTGTTCTTCTGTGTGTTTGAAATAGAGTCAGAGGGGGGAAAAAAGAGAAATCCTGCATCTCTTTTCAGACATCCATCAACACAGAACAGGTATAGTATGGCTCTGGCTCCAAAGCCCCATGAAATATTACTGCTGCCAAGATTCACACAAGAGCCTGGCAAAGTCCTTCAGTGCCTTTTCCTACAGTTTAAATTTGTCTAATTATTTCATCCTAGTTCAACCTTGAGCATTATCAAGCTTGAAATATAAGTTGAAATGCTGCTGTACTGATGCACTGTACTGAATGAAAAGTGGTTAGAAAACTTTATTTCATTAAGACACTGTGAGCACTCTGTTGAGTAATGCAATCAGTCTAGGCTGGCTGGGCACACTTAAGCTGATCTAATGTATAACATTTCACCTAACATTTTATCAGCTAGCCACCATGCCTCTCAGGGTACAACACAACGTCGGGTTAATCCCACACTGTCCAACATGGACAGATATGACATTCATCAAATGGAGCCATTTCCTCTTGATCTGTGGTCAGCAGCTTTGTGAATGAAAGTGCTGCATTCCTCCCTTCATCCTACTCTTTATCCCTTCCACCTCCACTCTCCTCCAGTCAAAGCAGCAGGTTGACCCATATGAACCATCTGTCAGAGTTGCAGTGCCTCACACCTCTCAGTCTGGGCCCTAGAGATCAATGGCATATGCTACAGCTGCTGTGGGCAGCACGATGATCTGGGGACGATAACCCTGGACAAGTGCAAGCTGTGCAGTCTGGGCCCCAGAGACTGGGTCCAGGTGGGGAGAAGCTCCCGAGAAGCCTGGGATCCACTCAATCGAAAGGTCACAATTTAGGTAGAGGATAGCCTCAACATGCTTTAGGCAACCAATAACAGTAACTGCCTTTATACAAACAGTATTCAGTTCTTATTGCAACTGACTTTTTCTTGCTTTTTATGTTATGTATTAGAGTTTGAGTATAAAAATACATCACTTTTTATGTGCATCACATATCACTGTTATACGATTAACGGTCATTAATTATGTTATATATATGATTCTTATTTATGCTAGCGCTGGTCCTTGCTAATCCTCTTTCTAAACATAAATGATGAAACTGGCACATATATTACAACGTGCAAATGGTGATATAATTGAAAATCACAGCATAGCAGAGTTTTCATTTAAAAGAGTACGGCATTCCGGTAAAAAAAAACAAAAAACGTTTCGAATACTGAAAATATTGAATTTTGGAAAAATTTTGGAAATAGTACAGTGACCAAATGGGGATATGAAATCACACAATGTTTATCTTGGACTTTACAGCAAGTTCTGGCATGAAATGGCACAGCCAACATCTATTAATAATTCCAACCAGCTTACCACTGTACACAATCTGCAAGTACTGCCTGTGCCCCCTCGTAGTCCACAAGAACATCCACCTCCTACATAATCACCCACGTTTTCTGCTAAAGAGCCACGAGAAGCTGCAAAACAACACTGATGTGCATCTCTGGTGTGTATTTTTCTGCTCTTTCTTTTACAGACCATGCAACAAAAATAAAACAAAGGCGTGCTAATCATAAATTTGAGCTCAAATTAGAAATGATTATAACGGAGCCTTTATTTATCCTGCTTCTTGCCATTGGTATGAGGCTATTCCTCTGACCTCATTTTCGCAGTGTTTTCTAGACCAAAACCAACACACTGACTATAGTTCAAGATAAACTTTCCAAACCAAATGGCAGTTATAAAGCAAAATACGCCTTCTCTGTAACAACAGGATACAGTCACAACTAGGAAAGGACTGAGCTGAGAAGAAACATGTTAGGAATGTAAGTCATATCTGATGAAAACAAACTGCTATCATTCAAATCAATGCACACACAAAAGCACCTCAAAGCCCATAATTGAAATGATATAAGTTGGTTTACATTCTTGTACATAACCATTTCCAATTGTCTAAAATTAGCCTGCAGTATGTTTAGATAGCTTTTGCCAAAACATTACATTAAACTGTTTACGAGATAACAGAATGATGTAAGTGATTCGGTTCATTGCAGTGTTATCGCCGTCTACTGTACGTCTTGATGAATTTATAAACTCAGACCATACAACAAAGTTATGTTGTTCCTTAATGTTACAGACATGAGTCATGAAGCAGCCGCAACCTATGACAAGCTGGCTTTGTTACTTCTTCCAAGAGATCATCCAAAGGACAGATGTGTGAACGAAACTGTGATGACTAGTATGTCTTGGAATGCTTGTAAGCGGAAGAATCTCAAATTCCAATCTCCTTTTTTACTGTTCTGTGGAATACCTCTGAGCTCACAAGCATCTCTCTCTGAATTGAAATCACTTCACAATAAAAACAAAAATGATTATCCACTTTCTCTGCCTTGATGAAGCCTTTACAAATTGTGCTGCCACTTGACTTTGTGAGCGCACAATGCCAAGTCTCAGGGGACTAGGGTGTCATATGGTGCCATATGAGAGTGCCCACTGTGACTACAATTTTGTGAGGACGTCACATCCTGCTCTCTGCTGTGGCACTGATACTGTATGAGTGTATTTGCTGTTCTTTTTGGGAGCAAGAGAGAATGAGAAAGATCCATGTACAGTGAGGGAGTGGGTGTGTAGGACAGGACCCATCTGTCCCTGCCCTCTGTCCCACAGAGCCATTGGCCTCAACTGGGCCAGACCAGGCAAAGTCCAGCCGGACATGGTCAGCTGACACACCAGGGCTTGGATGGCGAAATGCCGGATGCTCTAATTAAGCTTATGCTGTTTGTCGACTTTCTCTGCATGGATGCCAGCATTGCAGCATGCCAAAGGGTTGTGAGTCACGCTTCCTGAGTGGAGAGCCATGGACACTTGCTACAGGGGTGCTGTGGGAGGGGTGTGTCCTGTCCTGAGAGTGCTGGGCCTGCAGCATGGCGATATGGTGATAGAAAAAAACAACATGAACCCAGGACAGGACAAGAAGGCGTCATGGACTGAAACAGCACCGCCACAGGGCTCTGACATTTAAGGAAAGCTATGGTGCTAACAGCACGCTTTGTTTTCTGCCAGAAATCGACATTATGAACAGAAGGCTGTCTGCTAGACAGAAATTGCTGTGTCATTGAGCTGAAATGAACACATCAGTAGAGACATTGTCCATTTAACATGGTGACACTAATAAATTCATGACCAAATATGCTTGATACTCACACTCGAATATAAAATGAGGGGTGATTCAATACGCCAGGTGTAATTATCATGTGCAATAACAAGCAATGGAGGGAGTGATGGAAGCACTTCTCTCTGCCAGGGCAGATTATAGATTGGAATAATTACAATTCTGTCTTAATTATGAATGTAGCACATTCATGCAACAAGGGGTGACTTCGTCTCCTCGTATCTAAATCATAAACCTTTTGAATGCAGTGCCTCTTTTCCTGCCCAACCATACCCTGGCTACTGTCTCAAACCATCTTCTAGTCATGCTGATAACTTGCAGAAGCATCTTCATACACTGTGTTCATAATGACCCTGTAACTGTCAAACCAAAACAGAAAATGTAGTGAGGTGTTGTATTCATGGGACATACCCATCTCTGTTGTCCTCTTCATCTGGGTTTGAAATGAGCTGGGATCCAGCGAGGGATATATCCAGGGCGGCCAAAGGCAAGTCTCTGTAGGCAAAGCTGACCAGCTGGACAGGGGCCACACACTGGTTTTCCTCTTCCACCTGCTGGGATATCACCTCCAACTCTGACGCTCCAGCCTGAGGAGGGGCCCTGTGTCACACACATACATCACAACCAAAGACTGTTAAAGTCAGAGAATCAAACTGGTCACTGTGGGCTTGATCTGAAAGGACCATACCTGGGTGATTTAGCATGCCTGATGTCATTACACTTTGAGAACACAGGGAAAAATCCTGCTTACTTACGTTATCATCTCACCAGTGCTTTGGGTGTAATGGCCTCAGAAGTGCCTTGTCGATTAACAGTACCATAACTGAGGTCAATGTGATAGCATCTTAATGTTAGCCACGTCTATATTTGATAAAAGGCCCTATAAGACTGCAATCCATTTTTGAGGGAATTACTGCTATTAGAGGACACAAAAAGGTTGTATAAGTTGTTTTTTTACATTTTGATTTATTCTCTGTGATTTTGCTGTGAGGCTAGCCATATTTGGCAGAACCAGACAGTGTCATTTCATCTGCCAATAAGGTCCTAAAACTTAAATGTGTTGGGAGGGCTGTAATTTTACGAGCTCAGCCAGTAGAGGACAACGAGAAGTCACCCTGGAAAAGGAGTCTCACACGACTTGGCAGCTGTTCCAGTGCAGCCAGTGTGGAGATATCAATGCCTCCAGTGCTTAATGGTGAAAGACGGCAATGCTTACAAGACAGAGGGAACAAAAGGCATTGAGTTGGTGGATTCTACAACCTCTGCGCTTGAGGTGAAACAGAGTGGGTGGAAAGAGTTAGTGGAAGATCACTGAGCAGACCCACCTTCCTGTTAAATGTTAATGTAGGCAGGACTAGAAAGGAAAATAGGTCTGTCTTTTTCCGGACTTGCTTTGTGAGTAATAGTTGTTTAATGGACTCTCTTTAAAGGTTATTTTGCTCTTTTCACAAGAAACCAAGAATCACTTGAACACTGTTGTCTTAACACGGCAATACATGGCTATGCAACTCAAACTCCCCTGATTGTCAAGTTCTTGCTACATAACATGCCTGCACTTCCACCCGTTGAGCATCTGAATATTCTGTTGTGCGTATGTATTGCTAGATGTGTTGTTTAGCTCAAGGGTCAAAGTCTATACATATTAACAAGCTCACAACGAAGCATGCCTGTGCATCACTGTGCTCTCCATGGACTTGGCACCTTTGACCAACTACTACAAGGACACTAATCAGTCATGACAGACACAAACTGTTTAGTGCATCAAAATCACATTTCCAGACAATCACAGAGCAGGCTAGGAGCCATTATGTGCAGAGCCCAGTGGAGTGGCTGGCTGCCATGCTGTGGAAGGAGTGGAGGCTTCACATCTGAACACTCCCTTCAACAGATGCAGACAAGGTAAGCCAGTGGCATGCTGAAGGCTGGGATCCTTTCAGAGGCATTTAATATTAGCAGAGGAAGCAAAAAGGTTAACATAGAGCATACATGACTGGAGGGAGAATCTCACACCCATATTGAGAAAGATCTAAGCTTTACCATGAGGCCTGAGAGGACTTTGTAATGTTTCTGCCAGTCTAACGTATTACGCTGGACTGTTCTTACAGTAAGTCTAGAATCTTTCGGTTTTTGAACTCCTGATGTTTTATTGCAAAACAGTAGTTAAATTTGCATTTCTTTTTTTTTCCAACATGTTTTGATCCATTTCGAACATTTGGTGCAACTACGAGATGAATAAATTGTTCAAAACATATAATAATTTGTATAAGTAGATTTGTTTAAACTTTGTGTAACACTATATATAAAAATGAATATTTCTTTTTCATGTGTAATTACAGCGAGGGACTGGCACTGCAGAGCAATCCATAGTTATTCCCCCAGCATTTTTTCCACATTCCTATAAATCACCATGCAGTGATCAATATATATAAAAAAAAATATAAGAGACTGCTCAGACCTTTCCATTCCAGTTCAGACTTGGTGCTGTTTTTCACAACATGACAGGCATGCTTTTTTTTTTTAAAGAACTAAGAATATGTGGTGACTTTAGATGTTTTCATTATTAGTACTCTCAACACTGACTCTTTTCTTTCGTCTCCACCACTTTCAACAAGGTATAACGGAATAACACCCTCCTTACAGAGACACTCCTCCTCAGTAACACATTTCTTGGAAAGGCACACAAAAATGCTCGTTTTCACTCAGATATTTTCAATAGGTATATCTTCTTGGCAGTACTCTGTGATTTTATAGATCTGGAGTTTAAATGAATCTTACCTGTAATCTATTCCAGCCTGAGCTTCCTGCAGCTGTCTTTGCAAAAGGTACTCAAATACCACTGAAGTCCAATACTGCTGAACTCAACAGAAAGTAAAACTAATTTATATCTTTTTACTCTGAATTCCAACACCCATGCTCATAAAAGAGGTCCAACTTGTGACATAAGATACATCAGGAGGGAATTTTTAACCTCCAGGGCTACAAATCTGCATGGAAAGTTAGAGCATCTAAAACTATAATGGGACTAGTTAGTATACCAGTATATATCCCAGATTGGAGTTCATTCTTTGCATTACAATACATTAGATTAATAAGTTCATTTGTTTTATACTACCTTTTATTTGGACAAAGACTTTAGTCTGAGGTAAGTTTAGAATATCTTGCCCTGGATTTTTCTTGCATTGTATTGGCAGGCCATAGTCCTTTTGTTTAAGAGGTAGCCTTGCCTGAACAGCTTCGGCCTCATTTTCATGTATCGACTGTAAACTGTATTTGACATGTTGTACAAAACAGTGTTTAACCCTTTTCACCCTGGCGCTTAATGTTAGTGTGAGCAACTTGTGTTTATATATACATACTTAAGTAAAATGGATGATTATTGCACTCGTAAAACACAGTAGATCATAATTTACCCGTGCAGTTTAATTACAAGACAACAGCATTGATCAAACTATGAAAAGTAAGGCTATTCTGTCATGACAACAAGGGGTGAGATTGATTCCTGTCATTCCATCTTTTAAATCACCTATACTGTGCAATAAAAAATGTGGTTTTGTCACTTCAGTGGATTTTAAAGTGCTGCCTCAGCATGAACTGTTTGCAGAGGGCATCGGTATCATTGTCTTTCCGAGTGCTCAGTGCCACTGTGTTTCTAGCCAGCTGTCCACAAGCCAGCGGCTCTGCCTTACCCAATAAGTTTGTATACAGCGCTTGGCCATTCCTCGGTGCACAGCAATTCACCGCCCTGATATCATCAGGAACGCGGGACCGATGTGCCAAATCACTTATATCACTGTCCAGATTTCCCAGCAGCACCCCTGACATGAGCTTCTGACACAGTGGTACATTTGTACAATCTGATCTTTGAGGCGACGCTCGCAGTTTCCAAGCAGGTCTGAGGGGAAATTACAGCAGTTGACAATTACACTGCATCGGTGAAGAGCAAGGGTGTTGTGTAGGTCTTTGGAGCCATGTTTTTACTCTTAATAGAGGGAATGCTTGAGCTTTGAATCCAACATTTTATACCCGTTTCACCAAGTGCCAGAGAGGGAGAGAGAGAGCATTCAATACAAACCATTACTAAGTTGGGCACTGACACCCAGCAACACTATAAACAATGTAATTTATAGATAGTACAGTTCACAGGCTGAGAAATGGATTAAAATATGAAGCATTCACAACATAAAACAAACCAAAAACAAACACTGTAAACCAAAAATCATAAAGAACATTAGTAGATGCATTGACTTGGTAATTAGTACCTATTTTTCTGATGATTGGAGAAATGCTTCATTATGCTGAGTTTTTACTAAGAGCAGCATGGACCTGGATCACAGGACTCTGAGGCTAAATGTTAGCTGACCCATCTCAAAGCCACTAGATTCCTTACTCTATGTGAGCAGTTAAATAGCCATTTATTTTTTATGTTTAATGTCCCTTGTTCAGTCTCCTCTCTGCCTTGGCTGTAAACTTTATTTAGAAATAGATAGATTTTCCATTTTCACATTTATTTTAGAGAAATATCCCTTTGAACTTGGTGAACTTGACCATTTCTCCTATCCTGTCTCAACTGTTTCCAGAGCAGTCATGCTAGAGAATGATGGAGAGAGGAAGAAGATTTACAGCAGCGTCAAGTGTAAGAGAGCAAGGGTGAAAATAACTCCAAAGACCTTTCCCCGCATGAGAGTTCCCCATCTGTCACTTCACAGAGTCACCGGCATTCAGCAGCATTAAATCTTGCTTTTGTGCTGCTAGCCAGTCAACACACTGTGTATACACAATAATTTTTTGCCCCCCGTGTTGCCCTTCAAATGGACTCGTAATCAACCATCAAATTTACCAATCATCCACTTGAGCCCACTGGTCTGTTGTCTGGACAGAGATCTCTGTGGGAAACCGCATCCTGTGCCTTTAACCAGAAGATGCAGCTGACTGAACCCATTTTGCATTCACCCCTCACTCCACTCCACTTCGCTCCACTCCACTCCATTCCCCTGCTCCCTCCCTTTCCCTTCTCTTAGCCCCAACCCTGGCTGTCATCAGAATGCAGGGCCTGTCTGGGGGACCACACACAGAGTAATTATTAATAAGAGAAGATGACAAGTGAACATCCCTCCTGAATGCTAAGAGATGCCAGCGGAGGCTGGAGATGGCCGGCTGCTCTCTCTCAAACATGCTGGATGGGGCCAAGTTGCTGTTCCAATGATCCCTGTTCAAAGTCATTCACTAGAGGGGTGTGAAAAAAAAATGCTCATCGAGTTCTGCTAATCACACCCTACCATGGTGAGTTGCTCTTTAGATGACTGTGTTTAGAGCAATTTAATATTTCACACACTCTTAGACTGGTCTCCAACTAAATTCTTACTTACTGCGGGTTGCTCATATCGAGGTCCTGTTGTATAAAGTCGACGTCCACACTAAATGACCCCCAAAGTGAAATGTTGTTTCCCTGCTGCAGACACCTGGCTCATACCACACCTATAAAAAAAAACAAAAAAAGAAAGACCAATACAATTACATTATAAAGAAGCACACAGATGATCAGTTGGGGTTGTACAATTATCAGGACATTATACATTTTTTCTGATGACGCCCTCTCCAAACTTTGGCTTAAGCTGTGTCATCTCCAACTGTTTTCCCAGAGAGCACTAAACTGTAATGGATTTTAAATCTCCTCCAATATACGCTTCGCTCTGTGAATCAGGAGCTGAGGAACATCACACCTCTTGCATAGCAAGTACAGCAGGATGCTAGCTCTTTGTACCACAGGATAGAGAGCCATTGATGCCCAACTCCGTTCAGAGAAAGCACACTCCAGCTGCTTTGCATGAGGTGACCAGACAGGAAAGTCAGAAACGTATACCAACCGCTTTCAAAAGAACCACAAAAGTGTTACAAATTAAATCCAACACTTTAGCTGGAGATGCATTATTGCAGTGATTAAGCATTTGCATCCCTTGAAACACACTGTCCTCCAGGCTGCACAGTGTTGCATGGATTCAAGGGTTGTGTGACAGTGAAAACCTTCAAACGTAGAGAGGTGAGGAGTCAGCATTCAAAGCCACAGCAGACCACAGCAGAGTAATGTAGTGAAGCACAGCAGATTAAATGCTACTCAGGATAAATCAGCCCAGGTCATTCAAGGGCTGAGAGTGATATTGTTTCACTGCAGCACCAAAAATGTGGTCTTTAGCATAATACTCAGGAAAGAATAATAGATCTGCAAGCATAGGCCACTCATTGTGTGCCATGGGGTGCGCAGAAAGTCACAAGACTTTCCCACTTTGTCTAAATATTTAAGATGCTTTACCTGCTGTGGAGGTGTGATCAGAGGTGTGTGCGAATTTTAAGGTAAATGAGTGCAAACTATTCCAGAGCTGAGTATCAGAGCGATCAGCATCTTACAAAAGTTGCCCCCTTTTTGTAAGATTACAGCCTACAGCAAGAGGCCAGGAGCAGCTGTTACTATAAATCACTCCGATAGGATAAAATGAATATAAATGCTGTTTCTTCCCAGGCTTTTAACATGTAATTAAATCAAGATGCATTAGCAGTCACTTCCCACGGCGTCATACAAGAACAGTTACGGTGCTGTTAACATTTTCTCACTGTGCTCAGAGGCCACACAGTCTCGTTTTAGTCCACGTTCAAACCAGCACGAATACATCACGTACCCACGAATCACCGACTGGAAACCATGCACAAAGACACACACACATACACACACACTAACCTCTTGTGTTTTCTTGCTCTACATTGTGTGAAGTGTTGTCGTGACTCCTTTGCCCTCGCTGTGATGATGGTAATATCTCCCTCCTCGCCGTTGATGATGATGATGATGATGATGGTAATGATCAGTGTGAGGGAAGCTCGGATCTTGCTGTGTGTAGGCTGCGATTCCCCTTAAATTCGCGTTGGCCACGTACCCGAATCGCCTCTCAGAAGACAGCACACGATGAAAACACCTACTCCGGACTGAAAGCAGCATCCTTCAGCGGAGACGACGAGGGCTGTCACTGAATCAGGATGTTCTCAGCATCTTCGGATGGAGGCAGAATGTGCTTGCAGGGCTTCCCCCACAATCACACCAGGGACTCCATGTGCCCAATAAGAAGAAGAGGTTCACGACCGGGAGCTGTCCAGGTGCTGAAAACGGGATTCCAGCGCCTACAGATGCGAGCAGAGTAGCGTCGTCATGAACAATTAAATCTCAGTTGGGTCAGACCAGTAAAATATGATCATAATAACCTAGAAATAATGAAAACTGCAGATTT
>JAPTMW010138920.1:0-10552 GCA_029822955.1 Ostorhinchus angustatus
ATCAACCGCTATTAAACAGTTTAAATCAGTAGATGGTTTTGGTCATAGATGGATGTTTACAAAATCTAAAAGTATATGCAAATAAAAGTGTCATAAATCATGAATATAATAAGTGAACAGTGTTATCATCACAACCAGCAGACATGATAGAACATATAATGGATGGTATTGTGGTAAAAGAAAGAAATCTGCTGGAATTTTTTGTCTATAAAAGGGAAACGGTTTCTGAAATTGCACCCCAACCTTTTAGGTATTTCTTTAAAAACAATACAGCTATTGTCTTTGCAGCCAGAAGGAGGGAAAACACCTGGTTCTGCCCATACAATAAATAAAAACACCATTACCTGTGGGGGGTTTTTTCTAAAGAAATATGCATTGTTTTTTATCTGAGGAGGAGTTGAATACTTGCTGTTGTTTCACAAACTTAGGAAATTATCGATGTTTGTGTTGAACTCTAAATTGACATTTGTTGCGTTGAAAATGTCTGTGCAGCTGTTATCACTCAGCAAATAAGTCTGCGAGATAAACAGCAGGAAATGAGACGTGTGCATAAAGTGCAACTTCCAATTAACAACTGTGACAAATGGAAACGTGTTTGGTGAAAAGTCAAGTAAATACACGTGTGGATTCCAGCACAAATAAAATCTGCAGAACGTAATACAGAGAGATTCAATAAAAGACGGAGGATATATTAGGATGGCGAGTATGAAAACAGCCCGAGTATAAACAGAAAAACATGCTGAGACAAAGAAATGCACGGAAAATATAAACAATAATCTCATCCTCGAGGCGTCCTCTCCTCGCCTCTTATCTCCTGTTTGCTCTTTCATATATATGTGAGAATCTTCCCTTCTATCTGTCTCTGTCAGCCTCTTTCATTTTCCGGCATCTTCTCCGCCATCTCTCATTATTTCTCCCTCTCTCTCGCTGCCTCTCAGCCTTAATTGCAGCAAAAGCAGCGGGTTGAGTGAGGCGATACCTGATTAGGAGGTTAAACCAATGGTGCGGCCCGATGGCAAATCCTTCCGCTAATAAAAACAGGGAGACGATTATATCTGCTCGCGCTCGCCGTCTCTTATTTGATTTTCAATTCAAATGTGATTTATTGGCAAAGAAATCTCAAGCATCTCATCAAACTGCAAAACATCTGATACATCTTTCACTCAGTTACCAGTTCATGGCTCCAATCTCAGTCCCAGTATTAAATCAATCAAGTGGGAAAAGATAACACTCATCTATAACAAGACTAAAACTTTGGCCGGCCTCGCTGTGTTTGCAGATACAGAGCCGTACAGTTCTTTTAGAGCTTGTTTTTGATGCTTCATCCTCTGCATCAGTAACGTCCGATGACAGACATGTGCTTTTATGCAAACATCAAGGATTGTGCGGAACATTCAGCCCAGTTGACTTTGCAAAATGGAAATAATTATATGTATTTATTGCTCATGCTCTTACCTACAGGTTTAATAAGAAAACACAGGAAAATGCACAAGATTAATAAGACAAGAAAAGAAAATTCCTGTTTTGTTTTTTTTTTGCTTTTAATTTACAAAAACTACATAACACTGTTTTTTAACCCCCCCCCCATCTTTATCCATAACACTGAGTATTAAAAACATATTTTCACTACTTACCAACAAGACTGTAATGCGACATTTGATGAAGTTTATTGTCCGACAGATTCAACGAGCTAGCAGTTAGCATTAGCTCACCTCTGACCCCTCTGGTTCCTGTCACTCTGCCACTTTTGTCCAAATATGGTCACTTCCAGTTCCAAGAATCCCACATAGCGACGGCCAAATCACAAAGTACTGGCTTCAATTCGACAGACAAAACCAATGGGTGACACTATGACTCCACCATCCACCAGTATATACAGTTTATGTTGTTTTTAAATTTCATTTTTCAGTAGTTACATGTCGCACTTTTGGGTTTCAGTCCATTTTTATTATCAGCATTGAAAAGTACATATTTAACACACTCATGGCTCATATTTGTGCTACATTTTGCCTACAAACAACACTGAAAACTTCATCATTCATTCATTCATCATCTTTCAGTCACAGTTCCATGTCTTAAGATAAAAGTCAAACATTAGATCGCATTAAAAGTCATTAAAAAAACAACTTTATTTTAATCACATCCTTTTCAACTCATTTGGGACAAACCTACAACCCAGCAGTTAAAAAAGGTGACTTATTTCAGACTGATCTTATGAAAGCACATTGTATGTCACACCGCTTCTTATTGCATTTGGTGTGCTACATGTACACATTTTCATCCTTTCACGTGTTATTCGACGCCATTTGATGGTGCGTCAATGTACACCAAGATCTCCGGTTTGCATAACCCTATCCCATTATTACCCTAAATTTAACCACTAACCGCTATTTGCACTAGCCGCTAACCGCTAATGGTGCTAATGGTGCTAATGGTGCTAACGGTGTGTTATTTTACGTGGCATGAACATACACACAGAAAGCTTATAATACATACAAATAACACACCAATTAAAAGTGGCCTTTTTCTGTACGCAGTTCATGATATCACATTGTGAAATTACACAAATTTAACCAGTTTCAGGGATAATGGGCACATTTACTGAAATCAACAAGATTTTACTGCATAATCTCTAGTTTTTAGAGCATGTAATCTTATTTTGCAGCCAAGAAGTTCTCCACAGGATGAACTGAGAGCATTTATATCAAACTGGGCGACTCTAAACAAGCCAAGACAAACTAAAAAATCCCCAAAGTTTAGAAAACAAACTCATTTTCATTCCAAAGCGAAAACAAACTCATTTTCACAGAGAAAAGGAGTTTGAAGATGAAGGTAAAGCACGAGTCAAACATCATTTTATTGGTAATAAACAGACACAGTGACATCTGTTAGTCAGTGCTGCATCAGTTAAAAGCACTGATTGATCTGGAAGTTTCCTGTCTCTTCATCCAGGTCTGAGTCTGATGGAGGCTGAGCCCAGATCAGTGGATGCTGATAGCAGACACAGTTTTGGAATCACATGTTCAATAATCACATATGGGCGTAGTATTTGGTTGTCCACACGCTTTTGGCCGCTCCGTCTATGTTACTTTGGATCAAATTACTGGACGGAGCATTGTTCCATGTTCTGGCGAAGCAAAAAAAAACGTGGTGATTTTTTTTACGAGTCCAAATAAAGACTGGAGCTCTGAGTTTGTCCAAATTAAGCATTGGCAGGAAGTGACTGATCCAATCTGAAGATTAAAATCCTAAATATTTCTTCTGAAGCAGCCAGTTAGATGGTTTCCTCCAACTGTTTCCTCTCAGAGCCTTATGGGACCAATAAAGTTACACCTGGTCACCTAAATATGGTCTGCAACTGTAATATGTTATTATGGATTCTGCTAGAGTTGTGTTTTCTCGGGGGATGCAGTATGTTTTATTTTCATTTGCGGCACGCTTTTTTTTTTTTCCTTTAAAATAAGTGCACATTCTTTTAGTTTGGACAGTTTGGGAGTTTCTTTTCGTTTCATCAGTTACTCCAGAGCCTTTCTCTTACTCCCTTCGGTTGAAGTTACAGTGTTGTGTTAATGTGTTTTCTGCCAGCTTGCATAAGGATTCACACACACCGAGGTTTAATCCCACACCTCATATAGTTTTATGAGGCGCTCTGCATCTCGTGGGGAGGAAACACAGTCTCTAACAGTAACATGGCATATGTTGGTTTTTGACCTGAATGTATGAGCACTGTGCCTCTGGAAACATAGTTCTATCTTCCAGTTCTGATTTAATGTATGCATACTTCACATGAGTATTCTGAAGCATCATACTTCTACCCACTACATCTCATTGGTAAATATTGCCCTTTTTAATGCATTACATTTGTCGGACAGCTTCTCACAACACTTCCTGTTGGGTGAAAAAGCTTTCAAGCCTTAAGTGACCGTCCTTTACTATCAAAACAGCCACTTTTGGCCAAAAAGGCAAATATCAGGCTTTAGTCCCTTAAATGACAGTACTAGGTAATACATGGTGACATTTATGACAAAATGACCGTTCTTATGGCATTTATCGTGCTATACGTACACATTTTCATCCTTTTGCATGTTATTCAATGCCATTTGATGGTGTGTCAATGTACGCCAAGATCTCCGGTTTACATATCCGTAACTGCTAACCCTAACCGCTAATCATGCTAACTGCTAATCAGGTGGTATTTTGCATAGCATGAACCTACATGTGGAAAGTTTATAATGCGTACAGATAACACACCAATAAAAAGTGTCATGTTATCTGTACACAGTTCATGATATGAAAAGACAAAACAATGTGTGGTCATTTCATATTTGTCTCCACAGTTTTGATTCGACCAAAGTGAAATTTCACACTGAAGGTGTTGAATTGGTCCTTTAATTTATTCCCTCCATATTGATCATATTGGCTTCAGCTCCACCTGTCGAGTGATTCAGATTTGTTTAGATCTGCACTGAGGTTCAGCTGGCTTCTGTGGATGCTCTTACACAACTTCCAAGAAGCTTTGGAGTCAGAAAAAAACCTGCCATGAACTTCAGCAGTACTTGAAAGATAGAACATTCTAATACGGTTAGACTATCTAGAGTTCTTGACCTATTTCATCTGCATTTGGCTTTTAAACAGTGATCTTGGCATTGGAGATCACACAGAAAGTTGCTCAAACTAATGAGACTATTTGTAATTTCCATCTCTGGACAAACCAAAGAAGATGAAGATCTGCATGTGGCCCTGGAGCTCCACATCGCTGACCCCTGTTTTATGGGATAAGTTTCAAATTCCCCACTTTCTCAAAGTCAATAAAGATTCTAAAACCCTTATTTATCCCGTCACAACAAGAGTCCAACTGAGGGAAAGTTAGTGTTAGGGTTAAAGAACTTTTTGCAGCTGAAACCTAATCACTGCAGTTCTTCTGCTCTGCCTGAATGCAAGTGTTTAGTTCGGCAGATGGTTCGACAGCTCTCAAGAAAAGCAGGTTAAGCTTTCTGGGGGAGAAATCTCAGTTACTCAATATCACCAAATGTAACTTTTCGGTAATTTCACAGGGTACAACAACAGATTGTCAAGTCATTTTAAGACATTGGAAGACATGAGAACAGGCAGCCGTCTGTATTTCAGTCACTTGTGTAGCTTACGACAGCAGAGCCAAGCATCCATTCAACGGAGGATTGCACAGTGAGTTTAAGCTCACAGTTTTCTATGCACTTTGTCATGCACTCTATTTTCTATGCACTTTTGTTATTTGTGCCTCTAAAAGTCATGCAGTTTTGTATGAAAACAGAAGGGAGATTTCTGAGTTTTGTAAGCCTGTGAGCAGTTACTGTTCACATTTTACTAATCGAGTGAGCCACAGATTTCATTCTAAAATCTTATTACTGAATTCCAATAATTAACGCTGTTCTTATTCTATCTATCACTGAGCGCAGTCAAGAATAAAACAACCTTTTTGTAATTTGGTGTGTTGTCCTCACATTTCACCAGCCTACATTTAAACTCTGTGTAAAACATGTACACCTATATTTTACAGACATATTTCCTAAACTCTGTGGAAACTGCTGAAGTCCTTTTTAGCCCAGTCTGCCTCAGCCCTCCACACTGACCCACTACAGAAGCCCAAAGGTGACAAAACTCACCTTTATTTTACAACCACATTAAAAATAATCGAACTACCACGTGTGCACGTGGTGGGAAAGCAGCACAGCAGTAGTTATCTGATGGAGGACTCTTATCTATTTGTTCAGTTAACTCCAGGCAAAGGCTGTTCTCACAGGACAGAGATGCTCCAAACACCAGGACCTTCTAGAAGACGATGCTGCTGCAGATGAATCTACCATTCGGATTCCGATGATCAGTGCAGTGTCCTCTTTATGTGATCTGTTGATAATAAGAGCACATTGTGGATGTTTTTTAGTAACTTTTTGGACTACGTATCTCTGCTGAAGAATAAAGCCACATCTTGGTTGGACTGGAAAGCAGAAGAAGGAGGCCTCACAACCTCCAAATGTGCCTCTACACCGTCAAAAATAAACCTCCTCTCTGAAAGGGCTGCTGAATGTTCCTGCCGCTCAGTGTTTTTGTGCCACCAGTGTGAACCGAATCATTCCTTTACACTCACACCGGCCTTTTTTTACGCCACACGGAGCCAAAAATCTGCAGGTTTTTGCAGCTGCCAAATCCTCCTCCAGGTGACTTATTGATAAACACACATCCAGCCTCAGAGGAGGACCCAAATATTCCTTTCAGTCCGTACAGAAAGCCAGCTTTGTATTGACTTCAGTGGTCTTATTGGTTGTCTGACCAGCAGTTCTGAAGCTGCAGATATTTTTAATGTGAGTAATGTGAGTGTCTGGAGTACACTGTGTCAGGCAGAGTGTACAAATGGAAGTCATATTAAAGCCCAAAGGGATGAGAGGACGAGGACAGCAACAGGATGGAGAAATCCTGGCCCGAACATGATGTTTAACTTTTGGAATTAACTGGGTTTGTGTCCAGAGGTGGCACAAGTCCATGCACGGTTTCCTCCAGGAGAAGAGCAGATAAATGGAAGACTGGCCAAAGCAGAAGCACATGCACTTTCTTTACTGCAGATATTTTCATCTTCATGAATAATGCTCAGATTGCACAACAATAAAGCAATAAATATAAAGCAAAAAAGGACCAAAACAGCACAAAATCACAGCCAAATGGGTCGATATTTTGTCTTTTTCTTCCAGTCAAACACAAAAGTTTTGACTATTTACATTATTTTAACTTTATTCCATTTTTCTGTAATTTTTCTATGGTTACATCATCAAGAACTCAGGCGTGGTTCTTTGTCTTGTTGCTGTCTCATCTTTTTATGTCATATTTTATGTCTTTTTTCATGGTTTTCATCCTGTTACATGTTTTACATATTTGTTTATTCTAGTCAGTGTCATGTCCTCTTCCATTTTTCATGTCCTTTTTGTCTTTTTACACCTTTTTCATCACCAGTTTGAGTCTTAAATGTCCTTTTCATGTTAAGTCTGACATCATGATACCATAAACTTCATAAAACTGCTTTTTTTCTTTAATGGTGTTCAGATTTTTGTTATGCGGCCAGTGTTCGTAGGTGTGGTGGACCTGCTGCATTTGTGGGTTTTTAATTCAACATAATCAAAAATTTTATGTTAAAATACTCAACAGATGTTTACTTCATCCCAGTTACAAGCACCATAGTAGATCAAAGGTCAAATTTTTTATGAATTTTTAAAATCCTTTTTTTTCCCTATTTACTTATAATGGGCAAAATTTCACATCTGTAGCAGGAAAACTATTGATTGAATTCATACCAAATTTGGTTTATAGATTGCCAGTGACCCAGAATAGATGTTATTACATTTTGGGAACATTTTTTTTATAAATTTTTTAAAATCTTTTTTCTTCTCCCATTTACTTATAATGGGCAAAATTTCAAATCTCTATAAAAACATCAATTTTGTTTCAATTTCCTTCAAACTTGGCGCATATATAGAAGCAGTTGATATGCTGACATCAGCACGCACAGACACGATGACATCAGCTGGATCGATGCCAAAATAAGCTACAATACCTGCGAGGGGCGGGGTTTGTTGTGACTGGCACCACTTGTTGTCTTTGCTTCCAAAATGCCTCCGAGATTTGATTTTGTTTATTTGTTTTTGATCCATGTCTATGGTTTTAAATATTCTACCTCTAAATTTCTAAAATATTTTTCATGTTCTGATTGTAAATTATAATTTTCTGCCTTAACTAACCATCTACTTTCTTCACATCTGACTTTATAAACCATGTGGACAAAAGTATTGGGACACATCATGCTCGTAAAATGTCCTGTTCGTGCTGATTTGAGAGACCAAAAAAAAAAACAAAAAAACATCAATATTTGCTTAAAGTTCAGTAGGACCTTTGTTGCTAAATGAAAATGAAGTGTAATGAAGTATTTGTACTTTTGTTATTTTCCACCTCTGGGAATGAGAAGCCGAGGTTGTGGAAATCGTGGCCTGAACATGAAGTTGAAGTTGTGGAATTAACATGTTTGACTGTAGCGCTGCCCACACACAGCGGAGAAATAAATGTGTATTTGTTCTCCAGGCCTCGGAGTATGTGTCGAGGCCCAGATGGGTTTTTTCAGATGTGAGTTCAGAGGCTGTAAAGCTCAGTGACAGAGCAGACGCTGGTCAAACAGCAGCGGCCAGCAGGCAATTTACTCCACACCAAACATTTATTAGAGCCTAAGCTGCTGATGGAGGTTTATCTCCAGGTTCACTTCGCCCCCTGATCCTCCACTAAGGCCTTCTTCCTGTCTTTGTCTCTCTTCATCCCTCTGTGATCATTCACTACAACTGTTTTTTTGTCTGTTTTCTGCCAAATGCTTGTTTAATGTTGTTTCTGGCAGAGAAATAAAAGAGCAAATCTTTGCTACTGAGGTTTTTTCTGTTTGTGTTGTGCACTGGTGTGGACTGTTTCCTGGATACTCTTAACTCTGAGACACCAGCACTAAGAAACGCTTCACCTTTCTTCACCTATTCAGTAAAACAGGCCCTGGGAGCCAGCGTTTGGTTTCTAAATACTGAGTCACAGGCTTCAAACAATTAGTGGGAGTTTTAACCGAGTCACATTAACATCAGCCATGAGAGAAAACAACATCTGAACTGTTTGACCAATGAGGTTGTTGTTGTGGAAACTGTTTTTGTTTAGTGCTTGTTTTTTTTGGACAAAACTCAAAATATTTCCGTCTTTATGTAGATTTCTTACTCTGCACTACCTCCGAGATCTGGTAAATGCACCGCAGGGATTTAGTTTGTTTTGTACATGTATGATGTCATCATTTCAGAGACTATTTGCAAGTTTTTGAGGAAATTTGTAATTCAGTTTTTTTCTAAATTAAATAATTTCATTTCAGACATTCTTATTTCTATACTGGTTTTTTTTAGTCATGATTTTCATACCTGAAGACATCCTTTTTTTTTTTCAAATTAATGACAGAATATATACATATTTAAATTGACCATTTTCTGAGTTTGATTCAAATGAAACTTTACGGCCTCAAGAGTATTTCTGTGTAAATTAATTTTTTTTTCTTGTAAGTTTAACACTTTAATTTTACAGATATTTTTCATGCGTTATAATAATATCTGAAGAATTTATTTTTCGAGTTTGTAACGTTTATGTCAGTGTTTGAGATTTTCTATCAAATTTGTGACTATATTTGTTGTGAATTCAGAAAATTCATTATTTTTTTATCTATTCATGTTTTCCATGTACAACGTACCATGTTTAAAAATCTGTCTTAATCTTAAAAATCTTTAAATCTGACGATTTCTATGTCTTTGTCTCACAAACCTCACATCATTTTTTTACACCAATTTACAAGTTGAAATTTCAGATTTTGGTCTTTTTTTCTTATGCAAATTAAAAAAGAAATATTCAAAAATTCATGTTTTCTTGTAAATTATAGTCTAATTTCACACATTCTTTTCTCCCTACATTTACAGCTTTAATGAACAAATATAAATGTAAATGTACAAGTTTAAAATCAGAGAATATTTCAGTTTCATTTGTAAATGTAATTTTACAACCGCAGAGAACATATAGTATATTTTTCTTGGAAATGTGTGATGCTGTTTCTTGTTAATTCAACACTTCAGTTTCATAGATTAGAGCATTGCAGAACTCATGTTTTATTCTAATCTGTATATTTGTTGATTTACTGGCGTAAAAAAGCCTCAGACGCTTTAGTTGAGCTGTTTTTCCACTCTGCGGCTGCTGCTGTACATATTCTTTTCATCCTGACATCCACTTGTGGAGTCAGAGTCTCACCTTTCCACCGTCTCTGCTGTGAATTTACTTTGAATATGAGTCTGTGAAATCTGCGGCGCCGACACATAGATGTAATAGAGACATAAACTCTTCATGACTTCATGTAGAGGTGGCGCTTTGTGTTGTGTGTCCTCGTCTCGTGTGCCTGATATGATGTGAAGGTCATGTGTCAGGGATGAGCAGATGAAGCTGAGGCTGAAGGATGAATCAGCCGAACACTCGCTTCACCGTCCTGCTGCGTCCAAACACCTCCGACATCAGCAGGAAAATAATAAGATGGTTCTGCAGCTAAAGCGGCGCTCTCTGGCTGGGTGAGGAGCCGACCTTTGACCCCCGGAGTCCTGCTCTTCCAGCTGTGTCAACCTCAAGCACCTGTTATATAACCGACACAGAGGTCAAAGGTCAGGCTTGAACTTCTGGAGCTGGTAAACATTTAGTGTGCAGCCTCAGAGTTTCTGTTTCAGAGGCAAAAAGTTTAACTTCACTTAAATACTTGAACATAAATAGGTACATGAAGTCATCTGATTGACATAAAGCAGGCCCCGCCTACAGCCTCATCCATCACCGCAGAGAAGAATAAAGACACCAGAGTAAAAGTACTAATACATGTGGTAGAAACACTGCATTTCAGGTCAAAGTACTGCATTCCAACCTCTGCTTATGTAGAAGTTTGGTTTTAAAGTTGTCTTCAGATGCAGAAAATCATTTGATGGAGTGGAATAAA
>JAPTMW010140013.1:0-10539 GCA_029822955.1 Ostorhinchus angustatus
TTGGAACAAGGAATCAAAATGTCCTGTCCCAAACAAAGCAGGTCCCCATAGTTCACACCTCTAAGAATATGAATGTGCACATACAGGTCCGTCTCGTTACTTTTAGAATTACATTCCACGTTAATGGGGCGTGGTTCAAAAATGGTTGAGAAACCTGCCCTAAAGTATTTCAAATTAGCTCAACCTTAAACATTTACAACAGTAAAATACAACAAACATACATAAAAAAAACATATATAATGGTAGAAACAGATAAGGACCAATGTATTGCGCTATATTTATTTTTCATTCATTTTTAAGCATATTACAGTGTGACCTTAATATCCTAACATACAGGAAGTAAATATTTCTTTTGCCACTGAATACTTTCACATTCACATCAGAGCGCACACGTCATTCACTGTGTTTTTTGTCCCTAGCTGACCATTTAAACCCAAACAAGGCTACACTTACTCTAAGCACTTTAAAGAAAGCCACATAGGCTATTAAAGCAGTGAAAGGCATTGAATTACTTAATTTAAAGCAGAACAGCTTATGTACACTCATTTATGCTGTTCAGATAAAAATAACTTCCGTTACAGATGGACAGACAGAATTAACATGGTACGGTAATGTGCGCCGACATGCAATATACACATATAAACACACATTGAGACCCTGAGTGCAGATTTAGAAGTCCTGAATCAGAGAGAGAAAAAAGATTGTGGACGGGGATACTAGTGGTCAGGCCGTGTATTTATAGCATGTCCATCCTCTGAAGCTGTAACAGATTTGAAGCTTAGTGTGCAGTAAGTGCATATATATAGCGGGTGTTAGTGCCCTCTGATGGACTGGCCTTAGAGGCTGATTATCCACAGGTTTCTACAGAGGAGTTTTCCTTCTGTATATCTGATAATCTTGTGTCCTCATGCACCCTCCTGCTGCGAACATTGCTCCCTCTGTGCATATAAATTGATCAGAGTCACCACAGGCTGTGGGAGCGGGAAGGACAGGTCAACAAAACAAAACGGCACAAACACACACACATACATAAACACCCTCCCTGCGTCCATGTCGTCACCTGATTTGACACCGGAGCAGTTGTCAGGTCTTCACCACAGGAGACACTGTAGCCTCTCAAGATGCACATCAATAGTAATGCGGCGAGAGGATTAATGGCACTAAAGATTAATGAAGTTATAGAAGAGGTACACAAACACACATGTGAATGGTAAAAGTCCCCATATGGTGCATACTGTCGGAGAGCAGGCTCCTCTGGCCCTTCATATGGAGAAAACCTGGAGTCTGCTAATAATGGAGAGCAGAACCAGCATGTGTCATTTAGTGCACACACACTTGCACACATAACTTGAAAAGGTGCGCCTGCTCTGAAGTGTTTCTTCCTAACACTTAGTCTCAGGGATTATTATTTTTACCTCAGTGATCTTATTCTTTCCTGTCTGCCATGCACATGGTGGAAATTCCCTTAATCAGGACTGATTGTGTGTGTGAACGTGTTGGTGTGTGTTGGCTTTCCGTTGAGGGGACACAGCCTCGGTCCATGCGTCATCTTGGCGTCCCGCTCCCACGGACGCTGTGAAATTCCCACTCCTGTTGAGAGGATTACACTCACACTGTGCACACGCGTGGCTATGCGCTGTGTATACATGTGGACATGGACAGACGAGGCCATCGTTTCAGTTTATTAATGAAAGACTCTAATGCCTTGGAAGGGTAAAACTAAAATATAAAACTAAAAAAAAAACAGCAAACCAAGTGGCAACGACCACAGCTTGAATTTGAAGCTTGCATAGAAGTATCCAAAAGTGTAACACCAATGTCAGCGCCTGTCTCTAATCAGCACTTATTCAGTAAAACATTAAATTCTGTGTCGAGAAGCAGGAATTTTCAAGTGGGAGTCGTTCTGGTTTCAGTCGCCTTATTTGGATGCGTTAACACATGTACTGGTGGTTCTTTTGAAAGTTATTGCTCCATTAGCAGGATTTTAGGGCCGATTGAAGGCTTTGATGTCTGCCATGTGTGCTTTGACTGGTGTGATTGGCAGCTCACTCGCCTGGTGACTCAGACTTTCGCGACTTCTGTTTATTGACTAAAACATATTTTTCCCCCACAGACAGTTTTACTGCTGTTGTGGATCAAACGTTACATTAATAAGACCATCAAAGGATGTTCTTACACAAATGTTTCATGGAGTTTGGTCTTACTTTATGATATCCATCATGTTAGTGTTACTTGGCTATATTGGCTAATGTTAGCACTGATTTGGTATTTTGCTAATTATAATGTGTTTATACAGTATGTGAAGGTTGCATTACTGTTACTGCTCTGTATATGTTTACGTTTACAATAGGAAGTAGCTGAAATTGCTCGGAAGCATTTAATAGAACATTTCTTAGTGAACTGTGTGGACTGTGTGGTTTGTGTTGTAAGTAAGCTTGTGGTAGCTTCACACCTCACTTTCAGCCAAGATGCTAAACCTGAGCTTCAAAACCGTTACCAACTAACCAATGTTAATGGTTTTACAATAGATTTGTCCTGTGCTTTTATACAGTTTATGACCCAAACCAAAGCTATGAAGTAGGCTATTGTAGTGATGTATTTTACCATTTTTACACACATCTGACCTGCTGATCTCAGTGATGTTTGACATGTGAGCACTATTAATGCCAAAAGTAGTGCCACTTTTTGCATGGTTTGTAATAAAACCAGCCCAGCCTTTTGATTTCCTACACCATCATTTTGGTCATGAATGTGACTGGTGCCAACCCACAAAACACAGCAGGGGAAATGAAGCCTGTTGCCAATCAGTCATTGCAGAGTGCTGGCTTAATGAGGGTAATCATGCTAAGAGGTCCCAGCTCCTAGAGATCTGCGGGCCCCCCATCCTTCAGTCAGCAGTCAGCGCTGACTCTAACCTGGTGGTCAGAGGTCAGGGGGACTGCCATGCACAGCTGGCAAAGATTAACAACACAGCACATGTGCACACACATACACTCACATAAACAAATGCACCATTGTACATCGATTCTTGGCCATGCACGCTTACTTGGACACATGTTAAAGTGTTTGCTTGCATTCATTTAGTTGTGATGGGCCATTACAGCTGGAGAATTGCCACAACAATTCAAAAACAGAAATAGCATTAAGATTCTCCAGGTATGTAGATGCTGCAAATAAAAAAAACTTGTATTTATTGTAGTGTTGAAAGAGTATAATGATTAAATGCTTATTATGAAGTCCTCCTTTGTTCTTCTAAAAAACAAAGTTGTAGTGCTTTAAAGTGTAACACGTACTAACACTTTTGGCAAACCACTCAAAAATAGACAATGTACATTTCTACAACACAGGGAAAAGTGTAATCTCAACTTTCTGAACCAAAAAAGTGTTTCATATTAAGTCTACTTCCAGACGACAACACTCGTGGTATTTTTCTTTTGTGGGTTCTAAAACTTTCGTGCCCATATACGTATCGTTTCAAGAAATAGCAGCGTTCAGATGGAAATGGGAAAACTGGGATAAAAGGGTGTAATACGTATGCCACACCTATATGTGGTGCTGTACACAAACACAGACAGAGCCGCAGGATACACTAAAATCACAGAAGAATGCAGGGTCTGAGTCGCCCTTCTAACAGGGCACCGTGTTGGATTTCAAAGTATCTGACCCGTGTATGTGTCTCCGCTGACCGTTGAGTTGATACAGCATCTCTCAAAAAATACCCTTTCAGGGCACTGACAGCGCTGGTGACATGTGGACGAAAGGCCGAAACGATATTCACCTTTTGCCTAATTTGACAGAATTTCATTGTCGTGTGGACAGGCTCCAAGATTTTTAGAAATTTGCATATAAATATTTTCAATATTAGAAATCTCTCTCTATATATAATATTTATCTGTATAGCATATAAATATCTATCTAGTCTTAAAATATTGAACAATTTTTAAAGCTTAGTTTTGGCTCTACAGTGTAATTAACAAATGAGCAACATTTAGACAAAACCAAAATTGCAAACCCAGTGTTTTTAAAGTTTTTAACCTACAACAGTCAGGATGTGAACTTCAGTTTCTGATGCTGATGTCCTAGATTATGGCAGTCCTTCACCCACTTAAAACACCTCCTTCCTCTTGAGGCATGGCAAAGAAGTAGCGTGTTCTTGAAAGTGAAATTAGATTTAGAGCACCTTTATCTGTATTTCGCAAAAACAATGCAACATTTTGTTCCGACAATCAAGTTTGTGAATAGAAGAAATCCTAGTGCTCACAACTAGAGAACTGCTGAAGGAAATAGTGCTGCACATGCAGACTGTGTTAGTCACCTATCTGGCTGGGCCTGTTTGTAGGTCAGAAGGCCTCTCTTCAGAGAAGCTCATTGTGTGGAAGCACCCAGGGCCGGAGAGAAAGTGCAGAGGGAGCGTCCGGGGACAGTGTCACTGTATGACTTTGTGTTCAACGTATGCTTGTGTGCATTGTCTTTCCTTTGTTTCTACTTGCAGTATGTACGTGTTGCCTGCATATGAGCGCTGTGTGTATGTCATTGTCCCTGGTTGAATGAAGCCTTTATTTTCTGTTGGGCAGAATGAGCACGAGCCATGTGCACATACACACCAGAGTGTGCTCGAGCACATATTGCACCCACAGAGCATGTGACCGGCCTGATCAGACCCTGACCAGATCCTCTTCATCCACAAACACACATATCCCCCACCACCACCTCAACATGCACATGGCATGTGACATCTTGCCTAATCACACTCCCAACCATCACACATCACTACACAAACACATTTTATTTCCTTTTTTCATAGTGAACACGCGTCAAACCTGGCCTACACAAAGCACTCACACATGTGCAACTTGGACACACACGCACACCTGAGTGTGAGCAGCTGGTGTGTGCATGTGTGTCAAGGAAGATCTGGCTGAGACGTGTGTGTAACAGCCAATTCTGACGAAAGAGGCAGAAAATAAACATAGGGGCTCATGGGGAGTATTGTAATCCCAACTTCCTGTCACAGTCAGCGCCTATTTACAGCCCAACAATGGGCAAAGCACAGCCTGTGCACAAACACAAGTGGGTTACTTCAATTCTTTCTGTGTGCATGAAGTGATACTGACATAGATTGGTAACCTAATACAAATATATTGTAATGAAATATAAGATGTTTGCTAACAGGGTTGTTATTATTTTAAGAATGTCCCCCTAAATGTGACAACATATGTATGAGCACTTTGTTGTTTTTTTTATCTGTACTACTAATGCATGGTATCAAATCTCCAACACTCTTACCAAAATGTAGCAGTAGATGTATCAGTGTAGTGTCAGATTTAAGCAGAGTATCAAAAAGTACCAAAACTCAAGATCAGTTATTTTGCCTGGTCTTGTCTATATATGCCATCTTAAATCTAGACTGGATCATGAAGAGGGACAGTCCACTGTGGGTGAATTTAATGATCTGAACAATGCAGACAAGGTGATGCTTCTAAAAAGATAAGCTTTAAGTAATTTTCGTGTCAAAATACCAATATGTTCCAACATGTGAAATATGCAAATATGCTTCTTTTTCTTTCAGTAATGTAGATCAGTTAGAGGTTTTGCCTGTTTGTTGGACAAAGCAAGCATGGTGTCACTCTGAAACCTGTTGATAACGTTCATGCTTTCAGGGTGGGCTATAAAATCACATTTCAGAGTTTTGTGAAACTAATGTAGGCTACCCATCAGCAGCAAAGCAGTTTGGCAAACCGTTCAACCAGCGCCCTACCTGAATCCACAACTACCTGCTTGGTTAAGAAGTATGGGCCTTTAGCTGCTGAGTGACCTTTTAAGAATTCACCAAAGCATCTTAAGCTGCCTAAATGTGAAACTGCCACTCACAGCAGAGTAGCTCATCACTCTTGTTAATGTAATGTACCACCACACTTCAATCATTTGATATTTCCTGGTTTCCTGACATTGTACTTCATCTTATTTATTTTGTACTTTAGTACAGCTTGTACATCCATTTCTCTATATGAGGTGTTAAAAAAAGCTCTGGCACAAAAACATTTTGTATAGTGTTATATGACACACAACCCTATCTGCAATATGATCCAATATTTTTCGCAGATGTGTTTATAGACACTTTGATACAGTGAAAAGAATCCTCTCCTTCTGTGCAGAATTGAAGTGTCTGTGCTCATTCATTGTCATGGAGTTTCTCTGCTCCTGTGTGTGTGTCTCTCAGCTTTGATCATTATGTTTTGGACCACAGTAGGTCTGTGTAATCACAGCCTTAATCCTTGGCCTAGAATCACACACGGTAACAACTGACTTGATAGAAAGCCTCCCCTCTGTTTCCCAGAAGGCTTTGCTCAAATCCATACTTGCATTGATTGTTCAATCTACTTCTTTGGTTAAACAGGGTAAAGGATAAAGCTGCGTCTCTTGGATGAAATGTTCAGGGTGTGTATGTGTGTGTGAAGGAACACATGCATTCGACCATGTGCCTGAATGAGGTGGCAGGATACAGGAGGTGTGTGTGTGTGTGTGTGTATTCTTGTGTGTCTCAGGCGAGTGTGGTGGGCAGCTAAACACAGGCACTCAAAGAATCTCTTTCTTCTCTTTTGAAGTGAGTTCAAATGCTCTTCAAAGACTGTCTGCCTGTATGACGGCGCAGAAAGGGGGGCACACAGAAAGAATGGGTGACCATGTGCTCTAAACACAGCTTCAGTTGCTGCAGATAGGATTACGCAAAGTGGTCGTCTGCCTCCAACTATGTATTTCAGAATTATGTGTATTAGCAGCTTGTGCACAGCCAGGCATAACAAACTTTTAGTTGTCTATGCTCCATATTAGCAGACTGCCATGAGCCAGACTCACACAAGTGTTGGCATAGTGTTTGTATTATGGGTTGTTCGTTTACTGTATGTCGATATTTACACCAATTACACACTCAGTTGGTAGTTTATCAGGTAGCAACAGTAATCCAATCTAATACAATGAATCAATGCAGGTTATAATAGCACTTACAGAATATATCATATATCATAGTGATGTATGAATGTGAAATGTCAAAGAAGGCAAACAGCAGGCAAACATTCCATAATCATCTTTCAGCGCATTGCAATTGATGTGGTTTGATGTGTTTTCAGGCTGTAGAAAATCTGACCCATGACTCATATTTTTCAACAATCACCTGCGTTTTCAGACAGGTAGAGGAGTTAAATACGTGACTGACAGTTGTAATTGCCAATCGCAGACTACTTTCAGTCAGACACAACCTGGATGTAATTCCACTGCTCTACCCCATACTTGGAAAAGTGGCTTAACAGCATGAAACAATGTCACTTGTCAACAATGTCATCTATATTTATGTCGTATTTTGATCTGGACCAAGAGGAGACGGCCGCAGACAGAAGGAGGGCATATATTCTCAAATTCCGTCATATTTCCCCCCAGATATCAGCTCCTGCAGCTTTAACTCCAACGTAACATGGCTGAACTTTTTTGCTGCCTGAAGTGAAAGGCAAGAATGTTCTCCTGGTGCATCTAATCCACAAGAGAAGTCTGTGTGACATTTATAGAACCACAGATAATTCACATTTTTACATTTATACACAGTACTGTTGAATTTTTTTTTCTCCCTGTAAAATGCAATTTTCTTTTTCAATATCTTGCAACCCTACTTAGAATGTATATGTAAAATCTGTTGTTTTGCATTGCTACTATGCAATACATAGTTGTTACATAAACTTCATTTTCTGCTGCAGCTTCCATTATTCACCTTGGACCCACAGAAGAGCTTGTTGACTTTTCTATCATGGACTAATTTGATCACGGTCCTGTCGTGGTTTTAATTCTGCTTGACTTCCTGCCTGTCTCTGTCTGTCCCCTCGCTCTCTCCTGCCGCCGCCCCCCCCTCCTCCTTCCCCGGCCCTTGTGAGTGTCTTCCCTAGAGCAGAAATTACATGCTGCTCTGTGCCTGGCGTAAACAATGTTTTCAACAGTGCGGGCCTGTCCTGTCTCTCGCTGTCTCTCCCTCTCGCTCACCCTCACCCTCTGCTTCTCTCATTGCCTCGGGGGACAAGAGAAGAGCGCAGGGAGAGAGAGAGTGAGAGTTAGGATAAAGACGAAGGAGGGGGGGTGGATTGATGAGAGAAAGAAAGAGAAGAGAGGTATCAGTAGGATAAAGAGGAGCAGAGGGGGAGGGTTGAAGAGAACAAGTGAAAAAGAGCAACAGTCTGTTCCCAGAGCAAAAACGGCCCAACAAGTCTGTATAATAAGCATAATAAGAGGGGGTGAAGGGCGCACCTCCCCACCACCAAACAGACACACACAGTCGTCTGGATAACTACCATTCAGCGTAATGATAGTCAATGGGCTCTGATTAACTCAGCATTACCGACATACCCTGAAGCCCCTATCTTTGCCAGCACACTTCACTTAACTTGCGCCAGCAGACACATGCTGGAAGACGATAAAGCACTATAAAAACAGGTAGGCATCCAGTCACGAAGGACCAAAGTCCAGATTAAACCTTGGATTTGACAGCCAGCCTTGTCCCCGGAGCAGAACAGGTGGCAGTTTCGGTAGCTCGTTCTCTCCCTGACGGACAAACATGTCTTCTCTGTTTCTTCCTTGCTTGTCTTGGGCTTTATCTCTTGTTTTTGCTCGCTCAGTTTCCTTGTGTGTGTGTGAGAGTGAGTGAGTGAGTGAGTGAAGGTTGGCAGCCAGGGATCTAGAGGTTACATAAAGTGGAAGTGAATCTGGGGAAGAAAGCAGAGAGATGTTACATAAAGAGCTGTAGCTGGACAAAGGTTAATAAAAATGGAGCCTTGTACTGTAGGCAGGAGCCATGGGAGAGAGAAAGCTTGGAAAAAAAGAGAGAATGGCCATTATATAAACAGATAAAGAAGGGGTGAGTTATTGGTGGCTTTGCTTGGGTGTTACATAAAGAGATGGGCTCATCTAGTGACATTAATGACAGAATGTGCTGCTGTGTGTACCTTTAGAAACTCTTATTTTCACTTTACTGTTTGGATTTCCATTTAACCACAGTCTATGCATGATAGTGAAGGTTATGCAGTAAACACAGGTCACACACACCTGTCAAACATGCATACAACTGCCCTTGCACCCTTACAATCCACAGAAGCTGAAAATAGGCCCACGTTCAGTTGCACTGGTGTCACTGCATAGACTGACCTCTGATCCTTTAATTGTTTGTTTATCCCTCCACACAGCGTCACTCGGCTGCCTAGTCCATCCGCTGCCTCTCATCTGCGGCGTGTGCTCCCTCTCTTCTCTCCTTCTCATCCCCCCCCTGCCTTCCTCCTCCACCCCCTCCCCTTATGGATCTGCTTTGTGCAAATGTCATACAACACTCTGTAATATCTATCATTAGAAGGGGGTGACATGAAAGGCTCATGCTGAGTAGTGTGTGTGTTTTCCAGTGTACAGGCACATCTGCTATAGGCTCATTGACTTCAGGAGCAAAATTATATTTTAATGAGCAGCACGTTTTCAATTAAATGTCTCAGTGTTGTTAAGAGGCCAGTATTCTACATTTACTGGTAAAACAAAATATGGATTAGTTGTATATGCAGTTAGTTATTTGTCTTTGCAGTCACAGCCAGTGTTGGGAATGACACTTTTTACTGTGGCAGGACACAGATTACTTGTGACCCTCCTGCTATTTTTAAGAACTTATTATTATATTTGAATAACTTTTTCAACGAAGGTTTTAAGGTATGCAATAAAGCCAACATGTCCTAAAAGCAGCATAAATCTCATGACATACTGTCAAAACTTAACCCTTTTGTAACAGTCTAGTGTTTTATATGTGTCTAGTTACTTGCAGGCATTTAATATTACATGCTTATGGTCTGCACTGCATAATATCTATGTTATTTAATCATATCTGTACATTCTTGTCTTACAGATACTACTACAACAAGAGGATCCTCCATAAGACCAAAGGCAAGAGGTTCACGTATAAGTTCAACTTCAACAAGCTGGTGTTGGTCAACTACCCCTTCATTGACATGGGCTCTACTGGTAAGCCAAGACTGTCTACTGCTCTGTGTGCAAGCCTGTGCATGTTCTAGTTTCTCCTAAGCTCACAGTAGGGGAATATAATTACATGGGATTACACAGGTGAATATAGTTTGCTTTTTGTCATTATTCTCACCTTTTTTTCTTCTCTCCCCTCTTGTGTTTTGACATCTCTAGGAAGCACTGTTCCTCAAAGTGCCCCTCCTGTCCCCACCGGTGCAGGTACCCACTTCCGCTTCCCCCCTTCTACGCCCTCTGAAGTGCTCTCCCCTAATGAGGACCTGCGAAGCCCCGGGGTTGTGTTCAGCTCTGTGGCCCGGCGAATGGCACGAGGCTCTGTCAGCGACTGCAGCGACGGTACCTCAGTCAATTCTGAGATTGAGGAGGGAAACACCGTGGCAGGGGAGGAGAGGGGTGGAGAGAGAGGTGTGAGTGGAGGCCAAGGAGGAGGACTATCAGGGAAATTCTGGCAAACCGTCCAGCGCCTCAGGAGGGGAAAGCAGTTCCCCA
>JAPTMW010141040.1:0-10530 GCA_029822955.1 Ostorhinchus angustatus
ACACCACAAGCTCACTGCAATGGACTGTGTATGTGTGTGTGTGTGTGTGTGTGTGTGTGTGTGTGTGTGTGTGTGTGTGTGTGTGTGTGTGCGCGTGGCCACGGGACCTTCCCTTTAACCCAGCCATACTGGGGGTAGCCCTGACACTTGCAAAGATTTAGAAAATTTCCATTTGCAAGGAGAGGAAAGGGCAGCTAACAGCTAAAAATATCTCCTCCAAAAATGTAAACCAGCAATATTAACATTATTGTGAAAACTAGCAGTGTAATAAGTTAAATACATTTGTTAAGTGAAGTTAAAGCAGTTTAAACAGTACAACATCAAATCATGAACAAAATAAAAACTTTAATAAACAATCTTTTTAAAAACCTTATTTTATGTTCTGAATTATTTTCTCTGATCTTTTCCAGCTTCTATAAAGTCTATTCTCAAAATTCAAAAACTAAAACTGAATAAAACCTTAAAAAGAGATGGTCAATTCCTCAAAAAATGCAACACTTGTTCTGAAGGCATTAAATGTTAGGTGTTGTGCAGTTTTTTTTTTCAAAGCAAAAACCAAACTATAAGTGCCTACACAACCAGGATCCTCAGCTGATTAGTGACTCAGTAACTTGTGGTACATCCCATAGGAACTGCAGTGTGTCTGAGTCTTTACATAAATCCTCATTTAGATGAACTGCTTTTTCTGTTTGTGGATCGGTATTTTAAACTGTTTGAATTCATAACTCAAATTGGACACTGACTAGAATCATTTTAACTTGAATTTGAAACCATTTTTAAGAAAAAACAGACATTATCAAATATAACTCACTCTTTCTTGTTCTATTGTATTTCATTGTAAATTAACTAGTATCATGTACTGTATGCATTTTGTGTAATCTTTATGTTGCCTTTGAAAAAGCTCAGCAAAAGACTGCCACTGCAAATTACTGTTGGCTATAAATGCTTTTGGCCTGTGGTAACAACCTACATAATTGTCCCTATACAAAAAACGCTACATAAATTATTTGCATATTGCACAGTATTGCATGTTTAAGAATGTGCTGCTCAACATTCTCCACCTTTTTTCCCCTGTACCTCTGTCTTGAGCAGATACAGGTCTCCACCTCAGAACAATGCCTTGTGTCTGCAGCCAGGCCCTTGTGGTCTCTACTACCGAGTTCCGTCTCTCTCTCTCTCTCTCTCTCTCACACACACACACACAAACACACACACACCAACCTGCTGTCTCAACTGTCAATCATATCAGCTGTCTGCGTTTGCACACTCATGCACGCACGCAGTCTGAATCCATCTGAGCGTACGCGAATGACAGACTGCCAGCGCCATTCAGCCCTGTCGAGCATAAAACACTATCAGCCTGGTAAAAGTAGAGCAGAGTGAGAGGGAGACGCAGACAGGGGTAGAGCTTTTAAATATAGACTGTGACCGAGTTTATTTTGACTGTGAGAAATAAATGTGACAAGGCTTTGAAGACGCTCTGTGTGCGTGTGTGCGTGCGTGCATGCGTGAGAGAGAGAGAGAGAGAGAGAGAGAGAGAGAGAGCAGAGGAGGCCCAGCTGGATGGATAATAAGGGCTTTAAAATGGACTGGGATGCCCACCCACACTGGCCATATGACCAACTGACCCCTGGTTTGACATTTAACCCTCAGCACAGACAAAGCACAGGCTCTGCATTTAAGTAATGGGCCATTCAAATGTCCACCAACAAAGAATAATTCTAGAACAAGAGCTAGTGAATAATCAGTCAAACTATTACATTTAAATCTACTCTAATTACAGTATGTTTTAAAAAAAAAAAAAAAATAAAAGTAGTAATAATCCATTTTTATTATAGTTGTAATAAAAAGACAATGATTCCATCTCCTTGATTTTCAATATATTCTGGGTTCTTGACTTCTCTTGCAAATTATTCCCTGGGACCACCATGCAAACTAAAGAGCAGGTCTGGTCCAACCAAAAGAGGTGGTTTTGGTGCGGAACAAACTGAACCATGATTTCTTACATTAACAGTGTGAAAACGCATTTTAAATGGTCTGGACCTCTGGTCCAATTACAGGAAGTTATTCATGGCTAATGTTACCAAGAATCAGAAGAAAACTAACAGAAGAATATGAAGACCAGCCAAAATTAACATGTAGAAGTCTACAAACCAATCAACGCCAACAACAAGCAAAGGTCATTATGATAGGACTTGGGAACAGTACATCATGAAAACTTGCTTAGATTTCTCCAACAAAAGCATGACAATTCATCTTGGGATTTGGGGAAACACTGATTGACATTGTTTTTACCATTACTAATACAGAGGTCAAAAACTAACTTCTCGAAGTTTTCTTTGATATACAGTCAACAAATGCGTCAATGTAACAGCAATCTGCCCATATTACAAAGCTATTTCTATCTCCTCAAGTTCTATCAGCATTAGTGGATGATCTAAAACAAAATGGAAGGAGTTTGTTTATTCCCTGCTTATGGTCTAGGAGCATGGCAAAACTGCACCAGGCGAGCATTAGTCAAGAACCTGGGCTCAAAGCAATCGTTTCATGTTCAGTCAGCTCCGCAAAAGCTGAGAAAGGATGGTGGACTTGTTGTTATGGGAGGTTTAAGTGCCTCTCATAAAGTGAAATGTTAGAAAAGTAGCATTGTGATATCAGCTTTACAGCGGTGTCTTTGTCAGCTTCACAGCCCTGTTGCCATGGTTTTAAGGGCTCAGCTGAGGAAAATTCTTCATATTTGGAAGTTTTCATTTGGCAGGTTGAGAACACTGCCTGTAAAGAAGAAAATCAGGCAAAGTACTCTACTGTGGATGGTCTTAGAGCAGACTAAAATACAGGTCTCTGGAAATGTTAAAATATATTCTCAAGGAACCTTGTGTGTATTTACTCACTGACAGACTGCATAACAAATGGCTCACATAACAATTGCCTCATACACAGCACTTACCTCCCAACTCCGTCACAATATCATTGTCACTTTGGCTACCTGTCTCTGACCAGGTTAGACTTCATTCTGTCTACTCCAGCCATCTGCATATGCACACACAGGACAACTTGCTGTAATCATGTGACTTCTGATCAACAGCTCTTCTGAGTATGCTGTCATTCATAAGGGTAGTGATGGCAATGGCTTTGTGCCTAGCGTATTCCCTCAGGGGCCTTTTTTTAGTTTCATAAATCTGAGCATATGTGGTCTTCATTAGTATGCAGGTTCTTCACAAGTATGTGCTGTGTTAGTGGAAAGGTTCTATAAAATAAAGATACAGTCAATGCAGGTGTTTATTCAGACTGATGTAAGAGTTCAGTGCATAGACTGTACAGTGGAAAGAGCCTCTATAATATAGCCCTTTGGTTTTTAAGACTGCTAAAGAGGTCATTTGATCCATGTTGGCTTTTTAGAGACAGAAGCGATTGAGTAAATCTGTAGTAAATACTGACTTACTGACATGATCAAACTATGGATGCATTACAACAACCGGGTTCTGGATGTGAAAATTATGCTTGATGATGCGTTTCCTAAAAAAAAGCGTACAGCCTGTATATCAATGGGTGTACACCGTGGTGATGTCATGGATTTCAAAATCAAAGTTAGGGGTGTTAAGAGGGTTTAAAACATGCAAGAAAACAAAAAACTGAATAACAACCTGCAGTTGTAGGTGCCTTGTCATGTGTGTTATAATTGCCTCTTAATGTTTGTAGTCTATGGGGAATATGAGATGTTTTTCGCAAGTGACCACTAGGAGAAGTGGTGACTGCTCACAACAGTGATGTTGTATCCAGTCCTCTTAAAACACTAACAGGCATTTGTAAGCTTTCATACGTCTGTCAATCAACCTAAGATATTATTAACAGAGGACATAAATGACCAGAACACTTAGGATCCAAATGAAATGAAAGACTCCTTGGAAAAAAGTATTAGCCAGAAGTGGAGTCTTGTGGCCATCAGCGATATTACTATTTTCTTTACTTTTTCATTGGCTTTAATTTGGAGCCAAGGGCTTGCTCTTTGCTTTATACACATTGACATGTTCTAACAGTGAACCTGAGAGTTGTGTAAATGGACAACAGTAAAGAAATATTTTTATTCCAAGTACACTACATGTACCTGGAAACTAAATTAAATCTGACAGAGGTAATGGCAGATCTTATACAATTCCTTTAAACCTTTAAACCAAGATCTCCCAGGTCACGTAAAAGAAGGACACATTTTTATGTCACTGGGACTCCTTAAAAACTAGGATTACAGTAACGAACAAAGCTTCTTATTTCACAAACTCACAATACACTTTTACATTTGCAATGAGCTTTGTGGTGCTTTAATACCCCCCTGAGGTCATAAAACTAACTTGTCATCAGAGGTTTTTCACCATCTGAGTCAAATAAAAACATAAATAGACCTCTCAGTATATTTTCTGACAGAGGTAACATATTTCCAGAAACGATGCTATAGATTTTCCAGCTGCCACTGAGCCAGATCGCGGCCTTTAAATGTAGCAACAGCTGACAGATTCTCTGTGGTATTTTGAAAGACAGCGGGTTTTCTTTTTACATTTCTAAGATGCTACCAGTGCTGATATACTTATTCCACCCACAATGTGTTTCCAAACATATGCAGGCTATGTCTCTTTGTGGCACGACATGTCTGCACAGAGTTAAAACCCTTTAACACACCCACAAACACAAGGAGGGGACAGGAAGGCAGAAACAGGAAACAGAGTAACCTCATTAGCCTCGTGCGTCGTCTGACAGGAACACCCTGCAGGCTAGCAGAAGCATATGAGTATTCAGAGACACAGCAGCCTCTGGTCAGTGTGTTCATCAGTCTGGTACTAGATCCTATTTGTATGGGTAAGTCAGTCTGAGGGCGACGCCTGAGGGGGACTTAAGAAAGTTGGCCTGTTAGCCTTGAATACTCAGACTCATCAGACCGACTGTAGAATTACATCTGGACTCTGACTAGGTGAGGCTGTAAACAATCAGACGGGAAGAAGCGTGCAAGCACCATCACACACGTGCACCCAGGCCCATTTAGTATACAACAACAGCAACAACCACTCATTGCCCGAGGGTCTAGACTCATTTAGCCTTGCAGAATTGTGTGCAAGCACAGACAAGTTGCTACTAGAAACACTCATTAATTTCTCTCTCCACCACCAGAACATAAAAAGATACTGAATGCAAGGAAAAGGCTGCCACTCGCCTTAAGAGCTAAACAACTGAGTTATGCAAGGAACATTAACACAAATGAGTGCATTTATTAAAAAGAAACAAAAAACCTGAAATCATTTCAGGAGTAGAAGCAGTATCCTAAGAGGGGCCTTAAGTACAATGAATACCTGACTGATAGAACACCAAAAGCCTCACTGTCCTAGATGAAACCAGATGGTTGTTGTTTTAGATTATACATAAAATATGCAACAAGATGGAAACAACATATCCAAATACAACATAAATGTCCTAATAAAAAAAGACAAAAACTGATTTTGTGATACTAAAAATATCTAGAATCAGATTTGACATCTTTTCTAAAGACACCGGAACATTATATATCATGATGATATAAAATTGTAGCCCATAACTGATTTTACTGGCCTAAAAGCTAACAGGCTAATCTGTGCTTAGCCTGAATTACAACAATTTACAACTACACATAAAGTAGTCAATGATCCTTCATGTGCTGTTAAAGATTCAGCTATAAAAATGTAAATAATACTCTTTGAGCAATGTTGAAGTCTTCTATTTTCAGTAATACTCGGTTAATGTATTTGCATTTTTTTTTCCCTGGAGTAAAACAGTCTGAGACACATGACCACAGTGTCATGCGTTCATGAAACTTTGGGTGCTAGTGCTTTAGTTCTTATGCAAAAACATCTACTAATGAGGATTACATGCAATAGAAACCTTGAGTATCTCTATACCTGACATTTACAGTACTAGTCCTGTATCTTTCATCCTGCAGACACCAGTTTCCAACAGCTTCTGACTTTACCTTCCAACTTTCTTGATAAACTTGGCAGAGAGGAATGTCTGTGGTCTCATTTGCAGTAGTGCAACAGACTGTGAAGCAATAGTAGTAACAAGACGAGAGCTGCATCTTTATTACGACAGTTATAATAATATAGTGTGAAATTGTGGTTTTACACAGTAACATGTGGAAATGATTACGATTTAGACAAACAAAGGCTCACACAGATACACAGCCTAGCCTGTTCACATGGAGAAAAAAATTGCAACATTTTATCCATGTGTGCTACATAAGCAGAGGAGAAGAGAAAGGAGGAGAGGAGAAGCACACAGGGGCTCCTGTGTGGCCTTTCCAGGCCTGGTGCCGGGTGGCATTGGTTGGCGTAACCCCCTCAGCAGCTGGTGGCAATATTAACTGGCCTGTTGGCAAACAGCTGTTGGGGCTGTGCAGGCAACAACTAGCCAGGCTGGAGGTGAATTGGAGGTGGGGAGGGGGAGGGCACTGCTTTTTGTACGTGTGTCTTGAGATGCCCTTCGTTGACCTTCATGTTTGTGTGTCCAAGTCACTTGAGGCTAAGTCTGAATTTACAACTGTGCACACGTATCCTGGCTTTGTTGGATGCATGAGTCTACCTGCAGCTGCTAGCAGTGGTAGATGGCGTGAGGACCCAGACCATAAATAAACCAAACTAAACTGAGATGAGACCATGACAAAATATTGGCCGATGTTCCTGAAATCCCATCTGAAACATACTGCAAAATGCTAACCTGTGGATACCCTCACAATGGAACACAAACTCACTAAAAGATCAGGCTCTCAGTCAGCTGTACCTCCACTACACCATGTTGTTTTTCTCAGGACTCAGACCAGTTTGTTTCACCCAGGGCAGTGTCTGGTTCTATATCTGTTAGGGAATGCAGTTACAACTGTACAGGGTTATATTATAATGTTCTGGATCATTCAATTGACCGTGGACAACTAAGCTCATCTATTCCATTGCTGCCACCTCCTTCTCTTTGCAAAGGAAACTAGATGGCAATCGGAATTAGAAACTAGGATTAAAATAGAGTTTTATTTATCTTCCAACAACAGCTTTTTAAAGCAAAGAGACCAATTTTCCACTTGTTTGACTGGGGCTGATGACAGCAACAACAGAGTAGCTTGTACAGACCATGTAAGGTCAAGTCTCTCTCTGGCTGACAATCCCACTAACAAGCATATCACAACACAGAGCTGTTTCCACACTGTACACACGCATACATACACAAGACTCAATCTGAAGGACTTAAAAGCTAGCTCTATATGAGTGCTTGTCTGGATCATTACTGGCTGACTGTGTACCGTTATGTACACATCGACACACATACAGCTGGGGCTGGGAGATGCATCACTATCCTGTCTCGCAGCAGCTACTTTCGACAAGAAAGTCGATGTTATCTGTCTGCACATAAATGTGTGCATGTGCATTTGCAGGTTACTAATTATATCCCTTCAAATATAGCGTACATAAAAATCAAAGAGAGCGTGTGAGTCAAAGACCTAAGCAGGAAACTGTAACTCCTACACATTATCCTTTACCCTCCCTTACAATTTGCATCATGCACAGAATAAAAAAGCTCAACGTCTGGAACAAATGTTGAGCTTATTCCGAATATACTCGTCTTTGCTGAAAAGGCTGTATGCTCTCCAGTGCAAATATTTTTGCTGCCATGCTATTAAACTCTGAGCAATTTTTCATGTAACTTGCCAGACAAATGAAATCATTCCAACAAAGCAATAATTAGGCAACATAACTATTATTTCATAGACAACACAATTATTTCACAGTCTCCCATTGCTTAACGGCAAGAGAAAAAAATGGATCAAACTGTTGTGAACAACCCACAAATATCACATGGGTGACAAGTTAATTACCCAATTTAACAAAGCAAATAATTACCCTCTGGCTCTGGGTCTACTGAACTATTTTCCTTATGGAAATGAGACTCCACGTGCAGACAGAGGCTGCATGACGGGGAGCTGACGTCGGCAGAGTCATTCAGGAAATAGAGATGTGTGGAAGCTTAGGGCTGGGTCAATACTTCAGGCCTGTTATTAGTTTGTTGCTTCATCTGGTCACTGAGGTAATTCAATATCAAAGGGAGCAGGAGGAAGAGGTCTGTCACAATGACCTCAAAGGAATATGAATTACATACAACATACTGTATGGTAAAAGCACTTCTGCTCATTCGTTACAACTTTTTACCAATAACATAATAGTTTTACAGGAAGACTTCTCGTTCTTGTTCTACAGTTCTATATTGTTCTTTAGTCGAGTGAGTCAGCTGCTTTTCTATGAGCTGCTGTTTCTATTTTTGGGGACATGAATGTAAAAATTTTGAAAATTAGTACAAGCTTTGTATGAGGTCAAGATGCACAAAAACTCTCTTGGAACTATAAGCTAAAGCATAAGGTAAGTTGAGCATTTTGGTTGAAATATGAAATTTCTTACTTGTTTAATCCCCAAACCCACATGTTAGCATTAACAAATAACAGCAGTGGCCACTGTAAACGTATGTCAGACATGAGACACATCTGGGGGTGGGGGATATGGATATCCATATCCATATGTTGGTGTATAAACTAGGCTGCTATAAAAAGGCTGCTCTGTGACCTTTCAATCCCAGTGACATACCTGTGAGTTTTCAGAGAAATTAACAGCAAAGAACAACTGATGTCTTGTCACTTCTCTCCTTGTCTCCTGGAGAAGGCAACTGTGACTGGTCTGGTGGGCAAATCAAAATGACGATACTCCGCAAGTATGTCGAAGAAATATTGGATCTTATGTGCTTAAATCTTGCTTAAATCACCTATGGTACCAAATTAAACAGACCACAATGAATCTGTAAAATGCATAGTGAAAGGAAACATCTTACACACCCACATGTACACACAAGCGTCTAAAATCCTTTTTTATTTACTGCACCGTTCAAAAGGCTAAGCCAGTCCACAAGCAAAGCGCGAGACAAGCAGTCTGTAATAAATCTATAAGCGTTCACCGGGGGAATGGAAAAAGCAACCTTTACAGAGCAACATCTCATTCACACACACTCTTGCCGTTTGACTCTCTTTATTGCCGTCCAGATGCATTCTGTTTATTTACCCTGACACCATGGCCCAATTTAGCCCGAATGAGGGAAATTAAATCAGGCCTTGTGAAATCACTACACTTCCCAGCCCTCGTTTCGTCTATTAAATTGTCATTGTTGGCCAGCCATTTATAAGACGCAGCAAAACAAATGTAACGCTTAAGGAGCACGACAGAAAAGCCAGAGGACATGACGGAAATTACAGCACTCTCAGTGGGGGAGAAGTAGGGTACCTCAGCCAAATGAGAAATCATTGCTTAGCCGTTCAATGACATGGATCAGAGTCTGCAGCAGTAAAATGGACTTGTGCAGGTATTTAAAGTGCTGTCATTTGTCAGTAGAGAAAAGGGGCTGCAATGGATAGCATGTAGTTGATTATAAACATTCACATTGGGCCTAAGTGAAGTAGGCAAAAGGGTTATGAAAGAAATATACAGATCAGGTAATCCTAACAATCCCAATAAACATCACAGGTTATTTCTTCTTTCAACTTTAAAGGCTGACTAGTCAAAACAGGAGTAAGGCATAGGGGTTAGTAACAAGACGTAGTTCGCCACTTTCTTCATGTCCAGTCTTTTCCCCTGTTTTCATCTGGTTCCAGCTTTGAGTTTTCAAATCACCTCTTCTTCCATTCTAGCTTTCTCCTGCAGCATAATCTAAGTTCTTATCCACCAAGATGAGAATGACATTTGTGTTACTAAACTCTTCTCAGGAGCAAGATCATGATAAACTCTTACCGAACAATTCACAATTGTAGAATTGGACATTCTAAACTATTACACTAAAATGCCTGCTTTGAATATTAAAGAAAAGTTTTAACTAAGAATGTGAACAAAACAAATCTGATCAACCTGACATACCGGGTCTTTCAGCAGAGAAGTCCAGCTAGAGGCCAAGGCCCGGGGTAAGCAGGTGGCCGAAAAGGAGTCAGAGTTGACCTCCTGTCAGACATATCATTGGGTGGGGCATAAGCCGCTCTCCTCAAAAGACCCGTCAATCACGGTCACATATTTAAAATGTGTTGATCTCAACGCTGGCCCCAGGGATCCAGCTAGTTATTCCTCTGCAGCCTCTTTACCCCCAACCAGAGCCAGATAAGGGCCTCTTTACATGACAAAGTGCAGTGGAAGACCGGGGCAGAGAAAAGAAAAAGGTTCCTTTCAGTCACCTATGGGGAGCAAATCCTCTGCTCACAAAAGGTTATGGTCACATGGTTCTAATTTAAAACTGAAAGCTGAAATAGGAACTTTGGATTCCCTGACCTACCGCCATATTAAGTATCTTTGCGCTGGCTTGAAACAGAGCTGACTATGTCATGGTGGCTTCAATCACTGCTTCTCATCTATACCTTATAGCTGCTCATTTATTCTTTTAGTTTTCAGGCACTTACTAGATAATAACCACTGTTTTAGACCAAGATGTTGTCATTCTTAGAAC
>JAPTMW010141288.1:0-10525 GCA_029822955.1 Ostorhinchus angustatus
GACTTTCACTGCCTCTGTGGTGAATGTGGAAATGCTGTCATCTTCTGCAACATTGATTCACCAATAAAACCCATGTATTTTACCAAATTTCAAGAGTTATAGAAGCTTGTTTGTATGTCCAGTTAATGATATATTTTGATCAGACTCACTTTTGCTTGCGTTTTCTCAGTTTGGATATAATAAACTTAACATTTTCTACATAATCACTAAATCAAATATAGAAAAAATACCTGATTACCTTAAAATTTGCACTTGGTTCTCTCAAGAGGTTGTAGGTTGTTTATATTTTTTCAGATTATTCACTTTTTTTGTGAAAGGATACTTTCATATTTTTCATATTTTCATGTAATTTTACTTCATTACACTAAAACCAAGAGAAAAAAATTAGACTTGTCATTATTTATAGATTATTATTATTATTGTATTTTACTAGTTCAACCCATTTGAGATAGCACTGGGCTGTATGTGGCCCCTGAACCTAAACAATTTTAACACCCTTGATTGTTAATATTTTCAGTGTAACTTTTGCACTTCACAAATACATCATGCTGGTTGGAATCTTCAGTGGGCCATATGTTTGACACCCCTGCTTTAGATAAAACTGAACCTAATTCCTCAGCAGGGGTCCATATCATTTTTCACAGAAATGCAAACAGTAAAACCTGATCACCAACTTTCTCAAGAATTACTGATAAATTTGTATTTAGCAAATAGTAAAGAAACAAGATCTGTAAAATGAGATTATTTATACTAATAAAAATGAGGTTGACACCCATGATGTCAAGTCATCAACGACCACATGAGGGAGATAAACACACACTATAGAGAGTAAAAGTCATTTTAGTCATGCAAGTATTCCAGGAAATACTGGTTTTACACTCAGATGAATTAATTAAACTCGAAACTAAAAGTGCATGTATGCTACTTTATAATTAGATCAATAAATTAATGATGTAGATATTTAATCCGGACACTTTAGAGGCCAGCTTATGTTTATTTATGGTTATAAGACCTTGCAGTGGAGGTCACGCTTGAAATAAGCAACACATGATGAAGGTGAAGTCTTCCGCCTTGGGACACTCCCTAAAAACATTTACACCAATCAAAATAAAGTAAAAGCTCTCGAGTTTCACTTCTGTTTTCTTTTACCCTCCACTGCTTGCTGAGCGGCCACGGCTTCTCCCTGTCACCCGACCTAGCTATGCACCTTTAACTCTTTCTTGTAACTCTTTTTGGGTGTGTTGTGACACTCGGTAGCCGCCGGCCGTGGGTCTGTTTCCCATGCTGCTGTGAGAAGCTGCTGCTGCTGCCTCCCCTGGCTGCGTCAAGCTATGGCGTCCGTGTATAGCGGATCCCATACCCTGAGCAAGGATGATGTGAATTACAGGATGCATTTCCGAATGATAAACGAGCAGCAGGTTGAAGATATCACGATAGAATTCTTCTACAGGCCACACACGATAACCCTGCTGACATGTACCGTGCTCAGTTTAATGTATTTCGCCTTCACAAGGTAAGTCGGCCACCGCTAGCGTTAGCCTAGTGGGTTAGCCGGGCTAGCTAACAGGAGCTAACAGGAGAGATGCTCTGAACGCCAGGTACACACAGAGGTTAGCTAGCATTTAGCCGCTCCTCAGGGGCTTTTCTCACTTAAGTATCTTAACACCCACACGACGGCAATGGGATTACGTTCTCTTTAATGATAGTTTAATCCTTTAGTCTTATTAAATGTCCACTTTAGCCCTTCAATTTAGGTATTGAGTTACATACGTGTATTTTGTGATGAAACACTTCCTTGTGCATTTATTGGCTATAACAGTGTACTTAAACCAAAGAGTCAGAATCTTACAAATACACATTCTTCCAGATCTAACGGATATATTTGCCACTGTTGAAGCTATAGGATCCAATTCTACATAATTATAGTTGTTACAGTAATACAGAGCATTAATACTACAATTACATTTGGCTGTTGGGTTATACACTCCACAATATTACTGATTATATTTGCTTATTTCTTTGTGCTGTGTCTGCAGAGATGATGGAAATCCTGACAGTAATCTCTGGGTGGGGCTCATCCTGGTCATCTCATTTTTCCTTGTCATCAGTGTTTTGGCATTTCCCAATGGTAAGCAAAAAGTAAACAGAAGCCAGGCTATTGTATGTGTTTGTATAGGCTTTAATGAACAGTTTAACAGTTAGTTGAAAGTTTGTTCTCAAACAGCTGAGTTGTAACAAGTAGGCTAATGGATGAAATGAGAAACACAAGAAACCTCCATTACAGAAGTGTAAGTAGCAGATATCATGAGATACACTACTTAAACTTTGTAAGATAAATTTAGGGGTCATCCAGGGTCAGAGCAGCCAGTCACATGGGGTTGTAAATGTTTGTACTCTGCAAAGTTTTCTAGGATTATGAGTAATCTGTTCTTGATGACAATAAGATGTGGACACCTAATATTAAGAAAGGATAATATCCCTATCATTTGATATGTGTTTTTAAAATTCAAGAGGTAATTTCTACTTACTATCTCAGCCCTTCTGGTTATTTCTTTAATTTTCATGCCTCACTCTAGGTCCATTCACCAGACCACATCCAGCAATATGGCGTATAGTTTTTGGTGAGTATGGCTAAAAGTTTTTGTGTTTTTTTTTTTAGATAAGAACCATGGTTTTGCTTCAGATTCAGAGAAGAGAAAATTATAATTACAACACATCCAGTCTCCTGCAACTCAAACCGTTCAACACCCTTGACAGAATTTATTCTATTCTTGGTGAATGTATGTTGAAATAGTGAAGTGATGCTTTGTGTTACATTCTTCTGCCTTTAAGGTCTGAGTGTCCTCTACTTCCTCTTTCTGGTTTTCATCATCTTCCTCAACTGGCAGCAGGTAAAGCAGCTCATGTATTGGTTAGATCCAAACCTGCGCTATGCCAAGAGAGAGGCAGACATAATGGTGAGTGATGGTTTTCAGACCAGATTACATGCACCAGTTGTGTTCACTGCAGAGGCTTATCAATCAGTGAAATGAGGTTACCCACTGTGCTCCCTGCAGGAATATGCTGTGAACTGCCATGTTATCACCTGGGAGAGGATCCTCAGCCATTTTGATATTTTTGCATTTAGCCATTTCTGGGGCTGGGGTATGAAAGCCCTGCTCATTCGAAGCTATGGCCTCTGCTGGACCATCAGTATTACCTGGGAACTCACAGAGGTATAGCACCATTCCATGGGCCTATCACATTCTGTTTGCATGCAAATCTCTCCCTCTATCTCTGCATAACAAAGATCTTTAACAGAGTGGTCATATGGAATATTCTGGGTTCTGGCCATCTTTGGTCTTTATAAACTACTTATACATTGAATTATTTAAGCTGAAGCTCACAGTTTTCCAGGTGTGGTTTAGACTCTCACTTCCTCCCCGTCTCCCCCCTCCCATAGCTTTTCTTCATGCATCTGCTGCCTAATTTTGCTGAGTGCTGGTGGGACCAAGTGATTCTGGACATTCTGCTATGTAATGGAGGTGGCATCTGGCTTGGCATGACTGTCTGCCGCTTTTTGGAGATGAGGACCTACCACTGGGCCAGTATTAAGTACGACCTAGAGTGAAAGTCAGACATCAACACATTTTTGTGTTGATGCTTTCATTGCGTGTACAGCACAAATACATAGAGGTTGTATCTGTAGCCTTTTCATTACCATTTCTAATGTTAAAAAAAGGCAAGTGGGGTTTTATAGCATGTCTGGTGCATGCATTAATGGCACTGCAACTCGTGGAATTTTTGTTAGTCTTATGTTGTGCTTATTAAGTGTAATTTGATGACAAAATTACAGTAAGTGGTTTGTCAGAGTTAACAAAATTACTGTACAGTAATAACTTAACCCACTTCCAAGTGCATTGAGAAGGGAAAACTGAAATAAATATGGCAACACTTGTAGTGTGTAGAACAACTTTAATGTTGACACCTTAGGCTTGTGGCCTTCATCAGGATCATCATGAACGATAATTCAAAGAGCATTTACACAGCATAAGCATGAAACACAAAAAGTACAAGGTGGTTGGTTGTCTTTCTATTGTTTCCTTCTGTTTTTTTTAACACCCTGATAATGACCCTAATGAATGACACAAGCCAACATATGCTTGTCTATTTGTAACAACTGTTTCAAACTACACGTTGTGCTTGGATGTATTAGAGTTTGTCTTAGTAAAATCAATAGTACTGCAGTTATGAATAGATTTGTCTATTGTACATGGGGAAACGTTTCTGGTGTTGCTTTGAAATACCATTGAACAAGTTAAGACCCATCAAACTGGATCTAAATGATTAATTGGATGGCATTTCCTTCATCTGACATTATCTGTTGTGCTAACGTAATACTCACTGTAAATCTATCTCTCTTTGTAATCCTTCTCTTGTACTTCCCATCCAGGGACATCCACACCACCACAGGGAAGATCAAACGAGCAGTGTTGCAATTCACCCCGGCCAGCTGGACATACGTGCGCTGGCTTGACCCCAAGTCTTCCCTGCAGCGAGTGATGGGTGTCTATCTCTTCATGATCATCTGGCAGGTGGGTTATGAGAAATCCCCTCTCGCCAACTCATGGTGACTAAAGTGCTGACTATTAGTGGATCATCCTCTGTGTTGCGTGTGCTAATTCCAGGCTAATCTAATTGCCTCCACTGTTGTTGAAATCTAAGACCTGTCTCACATGGATCTATATAATGTGTGAGAGCCCTGCTGTCCACACATTAACAGCTAATCCCATAAGAGTGAACGGCAGGGTGGATTACTTGTGAGCAATTTATGATAATGAGAAAACCATGGATGGAGAACATGACTAAGCTCCATTGCTCTTCACTTGGAGTCTGCTGTAGTTGCCAAACTTACAGCCGTTGGCAGTGAGAGCTGCTTTTCCTTTAATTTTTGAGTGGAGTTCAAACAACATTGTCTTTTCTCCTGCACTTCAGTTCCCAGTACTCCTGAGCCTTTAAATTGTAATTGCCACTCTTGGAGAAGTAGCTGAAGAGAAGGGGCACAGCTCCAAATCTTGTTTGTTAGCATCTAAACTTGAACCATTTAAAAATACATGCAAAATAACCACCGGGATTTTTTGAACATCATAGTCATTTGTTCAATGTCAACCCTAAGGCCTAATCAATCAATACTCCTTATTGTGTCACCTGGATAGTGGTTGAATACGAGTAGCTTAAAGGTCCCTAAATGGTATAAATAAGAAAGGGACAGGCCTTTGGACAGATCACATGACGTTACATGATCACGATGTTACCCTGACAACGTCAAAACATGCTTCATACTGTTGTAGGTTGGTGATTTTCTTTTTCACATTTTTTTTCAAATTTTCTTCACTGCCAACGTATTTGAAGGACTGACTGGCTTATCTGAACGTCTTCCAGGCTTCTATTTTACGGAGTGGAGAAGTAATATTAATTATCAATAATCAAACTGTTTGACAAAAGGCATCAAGTAAAAATTTTAAGTAATGGTGAATGAATAAATGAGGTGTGTAGTATAGAACATGCTTATGTTGTTGTGATTTGATGTGTTTTTATGCATCATCTTAAAGCCTTGTAATGTTTCAGTATACCAGCACAGTTGTTTGTTTACTATTTATTTAAACATCATAACTATGACCTGAATATCTTCTCATAGGCCTTTTTTACAGTTGACATTTTGACATGTTAAATTATAAAATGAACTGATGTAGCTGGTATTAAAATAACATGGCTGCATCCCATTTTGGTGTATTGGTTTCAGGCCTTGGAACTGTGCATGCACGCTCACTAGAACAGCCTCCTGAGGCAACTGCAAAGAACAGAGATATAATTTATGTTATCAGCAACACCTGTGTTTTACCTTCTGTAAAAGCCAAAATGTGTGCAGTGGAAAACGTCTATTGTGAATAGTACTAACTTTCAACACACAGGTGTAACTAATAACATTAATCATGACTGAGCTCCTTTAAGAACAGTCATTTGCAGACGTCAGAGTCTCATTGGCATGTGTTAATGGAACAGAGCTGTCATTAGATGTGATTGGTTCCACCTGAACTTTTCCTAATATGACACCAAAACATCTGCAATTAGAGCTTCATGGTCTCTGAGACAAAGGTGACGCATAGTGGAACAACAGCCATCATGGAAAAAAAAGAGCCTGCTCTTCACAGAAGAACCAAAATAAGAGTAGTCGGATATTTCTTCTAAATGTTTTTCCATTCACTTACACATAGCCCTTCCTTAAACGTACAAAACACTTAAAATGTTAAGTCTGTCAACAGAACTGCTAACGTCTTCAGAAATATTTAACTAAGTACTTGTACTGTATACTCTACGTTTAATCTGTAAGCACATTTAGTTCTTGCAGTGGAACAACAGCACACTATTCTTTATCTGTCTAGACAGCTGCCACATAGATTTGTTTTAGTATTATAATATGCACATTATTTCAGTTAATCCTTTGCATATAGTATTCTGTAACCAAATTTGATCTTTTCAGAGGTTTTTTCACCAACAATTAATTACAAATGTGAAGATGATTTTGTCACAAAAAAATTACAATTGTCACATTTGAGAAGCAAATGTTTATTTTTGGTTGAGAAATTTTAATTGGTCTTTGTACATCTAAAAGTCTGTTATTTTGTCTTTTGTCTCTTCTTTTACAGCTAACAGAGTTGAACACATTCTTCCTCAAGCACATTTTTATTTTTCCCGCAAGTCATGCTCTTAGCTGGTGTCGGATCCTTTTCGTTGGTATCATCACAGCTCCAACAGTAAGGTAAAAAGAAAAAATATATGTATCAGAGAGAAACTAATGCTTTCATTTTATGACTTCAGACCTTTCATATTTGTCAGGTGTTTATCCAATTTGATAACATGCTTGACATTAGCTGTTAATTAAATTAAGCTGTTGAATTCTGTTTTTTCCACAGGCAGTATTATGCGTACCTTACAGACACACAGTGCAAGAGAGTAGGCACTCAGTGCTGGGTGTTTGGGTAAGTAAAACTGTAATGTTGACTTTATGCTTAAACTTAAACTGAGTTTCTGTGGTGTGCATATCAGTCAGTGTGCTGAGGGAAGTTAAAGGCAGTGATTTTAACTATTTTGGATGTTTACTGATCTAACAGGTGGTGTTCAGTGAAGTATTTCACTGTTTTATTCTCGGCTCAAACTGTCAGATGCTTGACCTACTTCAGGAATGTTATGATCCAAAAAAAAAGCTATGAATCTTGCTAAGCAAACGTTAACATGTTCAGGTCAGCGAGCACATGGCTGTTCTTGACGTTAAAGGCACATGACTGTAATTTTGTTTTGAGTGAAATTTAATGTTTAAAGCAGGTGGGGCAGAGGTTTCAGTTACATTTGTTTTTCCTCCATTTACAGGGCAATAGCCTTCCTGGAAGCGCTGGCATGTATTAAATTTGGGCAAGATTTGTTCTCTAAAACACAAATCCTCTATGTGATCCTCTGGCTGCTGTGCCTGGTAAGATCATGTCACTGTGAAAATCAATTATTATGGTCTTTTGCAGTCAGAAGTATGTCAAAGTGCAGTTTATAGTTTAACACTGTTCACCTCAAAATATCTCTGTGCTGTAAATCATTCACTAGATTTTCCATGAATCAGTAAGCAATTTCTGTGACATTTGATCTGTTTTTAGGCCTTCATTACATTCCTGTGCCTGTATGGAATGGTGTCGTATGCTGAAAATTATGGACCAAGAGAAAAGGTTCGTCCATTGCTATAGGATCATTCATGTAGCCTGTATAAAAAAAAAACCCCACCATTATAGGTCAGATGAAAGTACCTAACCTTACCTTGAATGCTTCATGTTCTTAAGATTATTGAATACAACAGGTGGTGTATTGTAGGTTTGGTAAAGCAATGCTGGCTCACACAAGTGAAAATGTCTTAAAACAGGTAGAGATCTAGTCAGTGGCTTCGAGACATAACATCCTGCTGTGAAACTGTAAATGCTGCTTTTCTTAGTAGGGGCTGTGAGAAGCACTTCCATAAGACTTGCGACTCTTTCTGACATACTTTCATAACACCCAAACGATATAGCGTGGCATGCATTCCAACTCTGGCCATGACTTTTAAAGCTTTGTTGCACAATATTTTTTAGGGGGGGGTTCCATAATTACCTTTCAGCGTATTATAGTTCAAGTGGTCTGAGAGGAAACCAGATTTCTGCCTCCCTCCATGTCTCTGTTTACAGCGGTGTGTACTGCTGTGCTCTGTATCAACATTGCAGGTACTCCAACCACAATATTTTAGCTTCTGTGGTGGCAGGAAATGGCATTTATCCTCTACCTTTAGATCTAGTCTTTTGTTTTTGCACAGAGGAAGAAGTTGCAGAAAAAAAGGTATTTTCAAATCCGATGTATTTTCCTGATTTTCACTTTGTGCAACTTTAAAGCCAAATCTGACTAAATGGACATATCTTATTGTGTATTTTTTTCCTATTAATTTCCACTCACCTATTCTATAGACAACAGTAGTCAGTAGGTCGAAGGTAACTTGTCTCACTTGTTGTAAAAGTCAAATAGATGTTCACCTTCTTTATCTTAACTTAATGAAAAGAAACTCAAACTGACCTACTATGTCAGTCAGATTTATATCCTGTTAAAGATTAGCATCCAGTTTACCTAGAAAGCTGTAGTGGCCCTTTGCCTGTGTTTGTTGCTGTTGTGTGGAATGCATATCACATGACTGAACCCCCTCTCCTCTTGCAGAGCTTCTCAGAATGTGAGGACAGTAATTATGCAGAGTCTCCTGACCACCTCTCAGAAGGACTCAAAGGTACAAAGACTTTACTGTAATTTAGCAACCTCATAAAAAGGGCCCATAAATGTGTTAAGTTTATCTTCAGCTCAGACCCTGTAAATGCCTGACCTCTAGTGTTTGCAGTTACATATACACGCTCTGGTTACGTTCAGGATAACATAGTCGACACTACATTTTTCGTGCTTCCATATATATGTACTACGTGTTACATCCTGCACAGAGCCACTGCTTTTTGGTTGTGCCCCATGGGATTTTATTTTGGAAAGAAAATGTATTATAGTCATTGGCCAGAGACGATGAATTTTTTTTAATCTCCTTTGAATTATAGAGTTACTTACATATCTATACAATATATTTTTCACTTAAAACTAAAAAATGTTTCAGTTCAAGAATTGCACGCAGTCGTAAAATTGTCGAACTATCAGCCTGAAAATGCATCAATAGAAAGATTACGCATCTCAAAGTTGTAGAGGTGTCTCTCCACAGTCTGTTCCGAGTTGATGAAGATTTCTGCAGCTTCAATATGACCAGACTAGTGGTTTTAGCTCCTTTTATTGCTTTTTTCACCTCGCTCTTCAAGATTAAAGTAGATTATGTGCCGAGGTAACAGCTGTTTTGACATTGAGGTGTATCATGTACAATGAGATATTATGCAATCAATTGAGCTGTTTAATACAAACTAGATAAGTATTTGCTCAAAAAACAAAGTGACTTTCTCAGCTTGTGAGAGTACATCTTAAATTGATAAGCATATGTGTAAATGGTGGCACAACTCAAATGGGAGCAAAAAAGTATTTGTTTCTTCCCATCAACTGCCATTCAGAATTTTTCAGAAGTTGAGGGGAAGAACAGGAGGTTGGCTTTCTGTTAATTATGCAACATAGCCACATGCAAAATTAATGGTGTACTTACATGATCACAAAGTCACATGACTGTCCAAGTTAAACAATTACTAGCAGAAGTTTAGAATGTATTTTTACATAAAAATATAAATGAAATCATGCGATACAGTGAAGGTTGTTCATATGAGTGTCTTTTGATGCTCTGCATTGATGAGCATAGTCACATGAAGATATCATTGTAAGTTGTATTGTTGTATGTGCTTACATTTGTAGTTGCTCATTTACCCTGCAGCTTTCTCTTTTTGCCTACATATCACATATCGATATTTGATGTAAGTAAAATGAGAAGTCTGGCACTGTAGGTGTCAGTTATGCCTCTTAAACACTAGTAGCAACCTATGCACTGTAGAATGTTACACATCAAGTAGATAGTTGGAATAGCATGCTATAAAATTTGGACAATGTACTATACATCTAAATGTCCTTGGCATTCTGCAGTTTTTTAGGTTTGTTAAACTCTACATGCTACTTCATGCTTTTGGTCAGAATCAGTATGCCTGTAGTAGATGTAAAAACAGCCTATATTTGCAGGACTTGCTCTGTGCTTTTAACTAAAAGTGTTTGATCTTCATGCATCAGGAGAGCCCGAGCTGGACCCCGACAGTCCTACAATCAGACTGAGACAGAGGGGCTCAGGAAAGAACAGATCCATAAACGGACTGGACAGCCAATAGGAGTTAGAGCCAGAGGCTGGACTGCAACTCCTGAACTCACTCCGAGGAACCAGGTGTTAAGGATGACCGGTTGAAAAGGGGGTAGAGATTTGACTGCTTCCTGGTGTAATTTAAGCCTAGAGAGCCCCCCACCCCCATCT
>JAPTMW010142903.1:0-10503 GCA_029822955.1 Ostorhinchus angustatus
TACATATTCATCAAGGCAAACACGCTAAATGGGTTGCGTGAGCTATTTTGCCCACATGACAAGCGCATCCCTCAGTGCGCCCTGTTAATAGATAAGCCGCAACGTGCTTTTGCGTGCGCACTCAAGTTTGGGCTCGTTTTTACACGTGCAGACCTTTAGTAAATCAGGCCCAAACTGTCTAGTTACATAGATGCATTTCACTACTGAACTGTACGGTAAACAAAGGCCTACTTTTATATATTTATCAAAAATATTTAAGAAAATCACATTGTAAAAAAAAAAAAAAAAAATTATGTCATGCTCTTCATTGCTAGACTAACTGTTCACTTTGGCTATTTTATGATTAGTGTAATTGTCATTTAGCTTGGTCATACTATTCACCACCAAGAGGGGGTTCAAGGGTTAAAGTCAACTTACCCGTTGACCGTTTGGGATCCACGGGTTCTAGATGCGGTAGTTTTTATGCTGTTGGGTCTAATCGAGTAAAAGTGAAGATCAAAACATAAAAGTAAATTTGCATAAATCATTTATCAAGTGGGTTCATTTTTAGCTAAAGATCTCTAATTGAAGTGTTATCCTTATTAAAATCCCACTTGTAGAAAAAAGTTACAACCAATTTTATCGATTGTACTTTTTACACCATAGCCATAGCTCGAATTTGACGCTAAAAATTATAACTAAAAAATGTATTCAATCTGTTGATTATATAGATGATTGATAAGTTTCAAGTATTAGATTATCCTTATTTTGTGTATATTATTGCTATATATGACTTTAGGCATTTGTGAGGTGCTTAAAAGGCCTGTCCACATTACCACAAATTTCAAGTTACTTATATTTCAGATATTTGAGTGAAACTTTCAGAAACTAATGATCTTTTGATACATTTTGGGTGATGTATACAATGGTAAAGAGTCATCCACGTGTTACTATGAAAGCCTGTCCATGTGTTACCACATTCTCATGTCAATAAAACAGAGACTTTTCAATATTTTACTCCAAAATGTATTATCAGCATAGTCAAACATAATATCTAAAAGGTTTTGTCCTACTTGATATCAATTTCTGTCGAGACCCGCATGTTTTGAATGTTTGCGTAAAGCTTAAAAAATGAATGTCTGTTTCAAGTCCATGTGTGACCGAACAATAATTTGACATTTTTCCTTTTCATTTTCATAAATACCTACTCAAATATATATAATACATGCATATAAGTTACTCTGTTTATATGACAGAGACTGTTGAACATAAAATATGTCCACGTGCTACCGCTAGATCGGACCCTGTTGTGTATTTGTGCATGCTGTACCACATTTGTCCAGCAGTCACTGCCAAACCATTCTGGGTATAGCAATGTCATTGTACGGCTATTGTATTCCAAAATTACTAATATTTCCCAAAATATTGGTCCTGTCAACTTGCTGTTTTCATTAGTCTCTTCCTTGACCATAAATACATAAGTATGCCACACTGTAGCAGTCAGCTCTTACACGATTTTGTGCGAATCCCCGGACACACACACACACAGAGGCCACCTGGCTTTTATAATATAGGTTTTCCAGGTTGTCAGTTCGATCACCAGTCTACACATCAAAGGGTTATTGAACAGGACACTGAACACAAGTTAGTCTCAGTGTCACTGGTGTGTAAATGTGTGCAAATGGTGAGTGTGTGTCCATTTATAAATCCATTTGTATACCAGTGTTAGTAGCATCCTTGTGAAGTATACACAACAGCACAAGAAACATGCTGTCACAGTGTCTAAAATATAATGTAAGTAAAATGTAAATTAGAACATTATGCATTGGTTCACAAATCTCATAAATCCATATTTCACTCAAAATAGTAAATAGAAACTGCAGCAAATGTTTAAAATGAGAACATGTACAATATAAAGAAAAAAATAAGATAACTTTGACTTTGATGGGAGCAACACAACCCTAAAAAGTGACAGAGCCATGTTTATCATTTTGTCACATCCTTTCTTTAACAAGAGCTTATTAATAAATTAGAGCTGAGGAGATCAGTTCCTGGAGTTTTGGAGCAAGAATGTTGTCCAATTTGTGTCTGATATATGAGGGTATTTCTGAAATCCAAATTACTACATTTTTGTTAATGGCTTTAAAATAAGAAAAAATGCCAGATTTCTCCTCTAAACCTAAGTAGTTATCTCTGTTATCTCCTATGGATTAACATCCTTACGTTGATAGAGATGCATTACATTAAGGAGTTGTTTTACTAAAATTAAATTAAGTTGGTTTTTTTTGTTTTTGTTTTAATGAACAAATGTGCAAGGAAAGAAAGTGTTTTAAACATGATTTTAGTGTCTTAGGCAAAACATGTGCTCTGTATTATAAATGTTCTTGTTGTCATAGTAGTGTCACCTCATACAGTGATGTTGTTTTGTTCACCCTCTGTAATATCTCAGCGGGGAGGAGGAGTTGTCTGGATGGGGTGTGTCTGGGTGGAAGACACTTCCAAAATAAAGATCACGTGTCGGCACGACTTTGTCTCTGAGGAGAAACACCGCCCCCCTGCGGGCCTCGGCAGTATAGCAAAAATAACAGCAATTCAGGACGAAACCATTCACTTGACAACGCACCAGTGCACCAGATATTTGCAACATCTCAGTGAAAATATAACCAAACACTGATTATGAAAAACTCTGAGTATGTAATGTGTTCATATGACGAATAATAACAGGTATTTCTTTGACACAGATAATGTATTATTACGAGGGTTCCAGTCGCTCCCCGCGCTTTCCGGGGCAGTGGTACGGTCCGGTAGTATTGAAGGCAAAGCTGAAAAACGGTTTGTTTTCACCGAGAAGAAGAAGCGTTAGTGATAATCACCGCTGTAGCATCTATTTATAAAAACGGTTGAAGCTTTTCTTTTACACCTGGGTGGTAGTTGCACAGCGGCTTTCTAAGCTCGCCATGGCTCTGTGCGGGGGTGTCGGAGCCATGGCTTTACCCAGCGAGCTTATTGTCCACATATTCTCCTTTCTATCCGACCGAGACAAGCTCCGGGCCTCGGCCGTGTGTTCGCGATGGAGGGAGTGTCTCTTCTACCCCGCGCTGTGGACCGAGCTCAAACTCCGGATAGGTGGTGGTTGTGACCGCGGTGGCTCCAGCTCCGAGGAGACCTCAAGACTGGAGTTCCTCATGCGGAAGTTCGGCTCCTTTGTGCGCGAGCTCCAGCTGGAGCTCGCGCCGGTTGAGGGCTACCTGAGCCCTCTGAACAACGACCCATCGTCCGCCAGGATGGACCAGCCTCCGGCTTCTGAGAGCGACCCGCAGCTCTCCGAACGATGGAGAGACGCCATGGCCACCTATTTAGATCAGGTGCTGTGTGTGTTCACCAGCATTCGCAACAACAGGTAACCTTAAAATATCATTCTGTGCTTGTGTTTTTATCCAGTTTCATATACTCGCACGACACCCCGTCATTTACTGAGTATTTGGTACGCAGCAGTAAGCTAGCAGCTAGCTTAGTTAGCTATAAACAAACCCTGACATTAGGAGTTACGTAATCGGGGGTCACGTCTTTGCAGTGGAGCTAGCAGCCAGCTTTCTCTTTACATCTCTAAGGTCGACACAGAGACGTGTATATTCACCGCCTACCACATTAAATAATGACGTTCAAAGTATGCTACCGTGTCGAGCGATTGTCTCTTTTGCTGCAAGTTCCATTTTCCATGTAACCGTGGTCTGTATGGACCAGCAGATACAATGCAGCACTGGTGGCCACAGTAGGCTTTGTCGGCTGCGACTTGCTGATATCAGCAACTGTCACACAAATATATAGTGTGTGCATATATATATATTTAGCTGGGGCTTGTGTTTGCATGCAGTAGAATGTACTAAATATGTACGGACATGACGTAACATTGAAGCGCCTCTGTTCATTTCTCCCTTGTGAAGCTGTGGTGTGGTAGAACTTTTTTATGGTAATCTAATATTCCGATTCGGTGCTGAACTTGTCACGGTGATACCTTCTCCCACATTCTCCATTATTCTCTGCGGTGCTTTGAAGTATTGAAATGGCACACATCCGGAGCTGTGCTGTTCATGTCTTACTTCTGCTGATGGGGGCTAAAAGCGCCACTGTTGTTTCAATTCCTCTCACTGAGCAGCATTTTGTGTTCAAGCAACAGATAATGAATGTCAACTTTGTGTCCCAGATCCACTGTGTCTATCAGTTTAAAAGTGACACAACTAGATAGAACCGGCTATTGCATGTACTTGTACATGTACATACTCCCTTTGCTTAACCCATTAAGACACAAACAGCAACTGGCGACCAAAATCATATACTGATGTAAAATGTTTAATAACGTCTGAACCACTAAAGCTTTCAAAACATGTAAATAATTTATGTAAAATACAGTTTGTTGTATTTTCATGGTCATCAGATATGACCCATTTGGACTTTCAGAGGCTCCATAGTGAACATGGAAACAGTCATTTTCTACAACATTGATTCACCCTGGAGTTTGATAAATGACAGTGGATGGAGATGCTCAGTTATAGATATGCTGGTATCTTTGCTTAATAATTTACCATTTCTTTAGTTTTAATATAATAACCCTCAACTTTAATCTGAACTTTCATGCCCACTACACGATCAGTAAATTAAATACATGATTGTCACTCAAAAATATACAACACAGAGGATAGTTTTATAATAACTGGTGATAAATCATTTAAGAAAGGTGAAATCTAGAGAGAAATTCATTTGGGAACTGCCACAGAAGTAACACCAGGTCTTTATGTGTTAATTTTTAACGTGATGATAAGTAAGAGTGGTCTAACATAGTCTAGTACATATTGGACACAAAGTTGCTGTTTATTAACTGGTGTCTTTATATAATGGAGGATGGTGACCTGGGTCTAGAAATATTTTGTCAAAGATCCATAACCTTTGAGAAATGTTTTTATCTGTTTGAATTCTACAGCTAACTCAGAATTGGGAAATTCAACAAGGTTGTATTGTTTGGTGCCAAGGATTTAATATTTCCTGTCAGTATCTGTATAGTGGAGATAATGTTAGGATGTAAACATTTAATAGCTTTATGCAACATAAAGAACTGCATCTACAGGTGAACTCAAGTAAGGTTTGCTGTATGATTTATTTACTTCTGCATTTGTAGACTGGATTTGCAAATCAGTAATAAAAAATGATGAGGTAATTTGGTTTTGTTGTTTCATAATTAAGTGTGCCTTACTTACTGAATCCCTTTTTTTCGTGATGTGTGTTCCCTTAAGCAATAATGCTATTTAAACCCAACTCATCTCAGTTGTTAAGTAAATCACAAACTAGTGTTTTATTTATCTAATCCATTAGTTTACAATTATAAATGCTTCATGTTCAGAATCAGTCAGTTAGATACTAATCACTCATTCTTATTGGTTTTATGTGTGATAAGAAGTGGGACCTGCAACTGGTTTTCCTGCAGACATTTGGTAAAGCTTAGATTGCATCTCTTTTACAGGAAATAGAACATAATGTGCATAATAATTTGCAGGTAGGCCTGTGTCCTGTGTGGCGGTGTCACATGCAGGCTGTTGATAATCCTTTCATACACATTACATAAGTGATCACTGAAACATCAAAACCAATGTAGAGAATCTAAAAGAAGGTACAGTAACTGGGTGCATTGTGACCTCTACATGTACCTCGACTGCTGTTCAAAGCATCAACTTTTGGCACACTGATAACTGCTTGACTGTTGCCAATCACTGATCTGTTTCCAGAAAGTGAATTTAAAGAGGTTCTAGACAGCTGTACAGTGAATTCTGTGCATGACAAGAGATCTATCAGTAATAAATACACTGAAGAAAACCAGGACCAGGTGAAATCTTACTACTAGCTTGAGTTTGTTCACAAGGAAAGTCCTTTTCTGGAGTTTGGTGGGGAGTTGTAAAATGTATGCTTAATCTTTCTCTGTTGAAAAAAATGCATACATTCCATGTTGTGTGTGACAAGCAAGAATACTCTAAGCAAATGTTGACAGAGCAAAGAGACGATGGGTTACCGATGGCACATGACTGTCGTCTCAGGGGGATTTTTTTTTTTTTTTTAAAAAGGATGTGGCTCTTGAAAGAGAAAATAAATGCACCACAATATGTTTTAAAATAACACTGTTTAAGACTTTCAGCTATGGGTTTTTATTGAGTGTTGTTGTTTTTTTTTTACCTTCCTAGTTCATTGTTTCCTCTGTTTTCTTGTCCTGTGTCTCTGTGGATTTCTGTAGCATAGACTGCCTTTTTCTCCAACCATTTTACATTTTTTGCTCTCTTGCTCTCTCTCCAGAAACCTCCAGAGGCTGAGTCTCTATGGAGACACCTGTATTCTCCAACAGGAGGGACTATTGGACAGCTCCAACCTGCACCAAATTCACCAGGGAGACAAAAAGATTAACGAGTAAGAACAAGCTAAGCATGCAAGTTATTTCAGTTGTGGTTTCTGTCCACATACTTGGAAATCACTATTGCAGCAAGTTATTTTAGTGCAAAAATGAACATTACATTTACTCTCATTAGTCATTGGCATTGAAAATTGGAGGTCCATTTGGGTTTTAGTACACTTATAAAGTGAACGGGGAAAGAGCTAAAGATGGTTCTCATATTAATATTTGGATTATTATGTTTTCTAAAATGAGGTAATTGTTTTAGATTTTCTGAAATCAACTAATTTTTTGTCTTGCCAAAAAGTAGAAGAAGACTTAGGTTAGAACATAACAGTACTCATATGAATGTCCATAGTTTGTCGATGGCCGGACATATTAAAGCTCCAGTGTGTGATGTTTTTTTGGTGTTACTGGGCAAAGCTGACATAATTACTTTTAAGCATGCAAGTGGTCTCAGAGGAAATGAGACCTCTGCACCTTATGTTGCCCCTGCTTACAGACTGTAGAAAATAATCTACCCCATGATGGTACAGCTGCATCATTAATAGAATTGTAGTGTGTGTTTGTGCAATTGTATAAATGCTGTAATCTATAGGTCCTTAGTTAGTTAGTTTAGTTTTATTTTGAGCACATAAAATCATCAGATAGCAAAGAAAAATACGACATGGACAAGCAACATTTTTGACACTTTTAAAAGGAGTGAGAAGAAGTATAACTTATAGATTCCCACCCCTTTTTACAAACTAATAATTAAATTGATTCCACTTCCTTTGCTTTAACACGTTTTGATGTTTTGTTTTGTTTTTTTTACATTTTTACAACACAGAACATCTATGCAAACCATTCACCAAACACTTTTTTAGTCACCTCACACACAATCAGATTTGCATAATCAACCATTTTTAATATAAACTATAATGTTATATGCACTTGAATTATTTTCTACAAATGCAGTTATTAATAAATGTGATAATATTTCCTAATTATGATAGTCTGTGTTAATTAATTAATTACAATTAAGCAATACACAATATCTTATTTTATACATTCTTCTATATTATAACTAGATATGCACTTATTCAGATACTATTCTATGTTTTGTTATTCTACTGGATTTATACATACTTTTAAATGCAGAAACTGAGGAAGACATTTTTAAGTTTTGATCCAGATTATTCCACATATGTACCCCTCTAACAGAGATACACTAGCATTTTATGTTTGTTCTACACTTAATTTTCTTAAAGATTTCAGCTCTCCATAAATTATAATTACTGTGTTATTGTGCGGTGACATTTTGTATTAAGTTTCCTGTAAAATATGTTATACTTCTGTGGGTTATATCACATTTTTACATGCTGTGCTTACAGATGAAAGTAGATAATGTAAAAAAAAAAAAAAAAAAAACTATTGTCCTTATGTCATTCAAAATTATCAATACAATGCATCACCCAATGCATTTTAATGCAACCCAATCCAAATATTCACTGCCATTTAGAAATGCAGCTAAATACTTGGAAGTAGATCTAAATTCAAGGCCACCTGGGTTTTTATCTGAGTGAAATGTTTCTTTGACTGTGGTTTCTATGAAATATTTTCTCAGTAGTGTGTTTCACTGTGAGGTATCCATTTTTGCTCAGACCCTGGTCGTGTTTTTCACCCACTATTTTGTTTTTCCAGCACAAAATAAATCTCGGGTTTGATTTGAATTGGAAAAAGTGATTGTCACAAGGTCTGAACATGGCAGATAAGCTGGTAAAACCAATTCAAGCTAATTTCCATCCTCCTGTAGTTGATTACCAACCTCCTCTGCTCTCTGCAGAATCCAGCAGCTGTTCATGGAGCTGCTGTCTAACAGCAGGCAGTTGAGGTGGCTGTCCTGTAGCTTCATGCTTGGCCTGGTGACCCCCTGCTCTTTAGCCTGCCTGTCCAACCCTTCAGCCGAAACCTTGCAGCACCTCAGTTTACTGGACCACCAGCTGGGTATGTGTTTGCTGGGTATATCAATTGCTTACTGCACTACATGACTGTATTATCTCTCCCCACCATATGGATGTATTTACTTTACAACTAACATATTATTCACATAAATTCACACTATGCAGATACAAATATACAAGCAAATACAAGAAAGGACAAAATGCATTACCCGTATAACAAACAGCAAGTCATTTATTAATCTATTTCAATAAAAATTTGGTTAATATGTTCTCTTTTTTGTTTTCCATGTTTATTTAGTTGCCCCATCCTCCGCTGGGCACACTTCTGCCATTTCTTTGTAATGCTTATTAACACTTTAAGTTTGTACATCTTGTCACCTGTCTGGATTGTTTCCCCCTTCAGGTCCACTCATCTCACCGTCTGAGCTGGATCGTCTCTCTAATCTTCGTTCTCTGGCTCTGGACTTCTCTGATTTGACATCTGAGCTTTGTGGTTTGCTGGCATCTCCACGTCGCACCCCACTGCACCGCCTCTCCCTGCTACTCAACGGTGCCGCCCTGGAGTTTAAACCTTTAGAAGGGACAGCTACAGAGGATGACTGGAAAGCACTGGTAGGGCAACATTGTGGCACTTTTTCACCCCAGTTACCCCCAAAATTTACTCCATGTGTGACTTTTGCTTGAAATGCACCAATGAACCTGATTAATCCGTAGGTTCGTGTTAGCGCCAACCTGCGAGTCTACATCATGGCCCTGGAGGTCGACAGCTTGGAGCTCCTCAGGGTCCTCAAACCGAGCCTTCCTCTGGAGCGCCTTCACCTCGACAGTTACAGCACACTGGTGACTGATGCCACCTTGGAGCTCATCTCCCAGCAGTACAACAAAACGCTGACCCATTTCCTGCTCCTAAGGGATGACCCTGACTTTCCTGACCTCAGCGTCAATCGTAACGAAGACCCTCTGGTCCTCTTGTCTTGGAGATGTACTAAGCTGGCTGTGTTGGTCATACATGGTGAGTCCATTTTGTTTTTCCTGATATAAGTACTTAGAAAATATAATTTCAGACTGAGGTGGTGGCCTCATTTGCAATGTAGTCAAGAAACAATGTTGACAAAAACAATATAAAGGTTCACTAAAGAATAAAGACAAAAGAATAAGGACATAAGAAAAGATAAGATATGCCTTTATTTGTCCCACAAGGGGAAATTCCAGGTTTACAGTAGCAAAAGTACAAGCACACAAGAGCAAAGAAGTGCAAGCAAAAGTACAAGCATGAACTTAAATAAAACAGTTTTGATTTGAACAATTTTGGGGGCAAAGTGTTGTCCACAGGGGTGGAGTATTAGTCAGCACTACTTACTTTTTAACTTGTTCATATAATTTTACATAGTGGGGACGGATATCATTTCCATACATGAACTCAACGTGTTCAATGTGTTTAGCATAAACAACCACCACTCACAATTTTGTAGCATAGTTTTAGCACACTGTAAAGAAGTCCATATTAAAAGATAATAATTAAATATTCTAAGTGAGAATTCACAAACACATCTCCTTTAATTCAACATTGTCATCGTATGTTATGGTTTATAGTTAGGCCCTGTCCCAAAGTTCCCCCTTGGCCCTTCATTTCATCCCTACCCCTACGTTTGGAGTGACGTTCAGAGGGGTAGTGTGTCCCATTTCTCGTTAGCATTGAGGGGGAGTGGACATTCTGCCCCTCCGAACGGAGTCAGCTTGGATGCAGACTCGCTGCCTTTTGCTTCAAACGGAGGGGAAGGATTTGTCGCTTTGCCCCGCCCACAGTGCTTTACGAATGCTTCAACTTTTCCAGTGTAACATATGGTAAACATGCCAACAGGAGCTGGAAAGGAATCACACAAATGTAATGCCGCTTTTCCACTGGTACCAACTCGGCTCGGTATTTCTGGAGCATTTCCATTCCAGGATAGAACTGACTTTACCTGAACGTCAAAGCGGGTACTTCCATGTTTTCTGCTCAGGGAATTGTTGATAAACTCGCTCGTTTCGTGTTGTCTCGTCTGACGTTTTACGTCAACCACCAAAGACTGAATCTCCTGGAGCGACCATGGTGTAGTTTTGGGCCGTCATCATGTGGATTCATGTACCGCTATATTTACTGTCAACTTC
>JAPTMW010143318.1:0-10500 GCA_029822955.1 Ostorhinchus angustatus
GACAGATATGAACAGTTTTACTGAGGTCAGTTCATGGTTTGTCGATCTACAGCCTGATGACTGTGAAAACACTGTGATGCTAAAGGTAAACCTGTGGACACTGACATGTTTACGTGTGTAATGTAAATGCAGTAAACTAGTCGGAAACTCAAAATAACACACCTCTGGGTCTCTACGTTTGCTGTGTCAATTATGGGAGTGACTGGAAAAGTCGGATAAATGTGACCTGGCCGTTCAGACTGAAGTCGCATTGCAAAATATCGGAAACATATCGGATTTAGGACCACATATGAAAGTGGCCTGGGTCGGATTTAAAAAAATCAGATTTGTACCATTCAGACTGTCTTTAACAGGTCAGATACAGGTCAAATAGCAGCAAAAAATTGCATTTGGGCCACATTTGCCTACAGTCTGAACGTAGCCATAGATTAAAATTGTTGAGTTATTTTGTTTTTTTACATGCTGTTTACCCCTGTGTAATTGACACATTAAAAAAAATAAAGAAATAGTAAATTGGTCAAAATGTCAGTTTTGGAAAGTGTTTTAATTAACAAATAATTGTAACTTGTGCAATTTTTCTATACAATCTCTAGAACATCGCATCGCAATTGCAAAAATAAATAGGAGAGACAGTCAGTGCGTTTACTGGTCTGTGAGTAACACTCTGGAGTAAAAGAGACATAGAAGCAGCAGTGGACGTCCAAATTAGGTTTCACAGACTTTATGAAGTTTGCTTGTTGTCTCGTTTGAAATGTCACTTTGCACCCTGCCAGTTAGCTTCAAAGTAAATGCTCGCCTTGGTCAAAATTAGGCCCTTACGACAGTAGAGCAGGTGCTCATGGGAAGCGGAGTCTTTATCCCTTAAAAACACCATCGATTCCAGCTGAAGGTTTCGCTGCAATGCACTTTAAAAGAATTCTCTGTACAGGACCTTTAAGAAAACAGTTGCAGCTGAAAATAACACTGATGAGAGTCATGGGAGTAAAAAAGAGGAAAAGAGGAGCCACAAAATGTCGAGTAAAGGGCAGCAGATGGTGGAGACGGATCACACACTTTTTGACGGTCACATTCCGAGAGGAGTTTGTTGTTAACAAAACCTTTGCCAGTAGTTTCTTGACAAAGTGTAGATCTAGCAGGGCTTTTTATTCAAGATAATCTATGACCTATTTAGAGAATACAAATACATGTATTTAAGTGCTGCCAGTGTTTTGCTCAGACATGTGACATAATTTACACGTAAAGGACTGGAGATGGTTTGAAGAATCTCAGTAAATCAGCAGAAAGAGAGACAACAATGAGAACCAGAGTCACTATAACAGCACATTGGAAGATAAATGAGGAAGGTGGGGCTAGAGAGGGAATGTTTTATTTGCTGATGATATACATACATATATATGTGTCATACCATGTTATGTGTCTTTATGTGAGTGTGTGTTGCCGAAATGCACACTTGACTGTGGTTCATTAGAAAGATGGTAAACAAGGGAATAAAGAAGAAGAAAGAGGACAAAAGTATCCTGCTCCCTTGTGATGGAGCTGTTTTTTTCTGTTTAATATTAGATAACTCACTGTGTTCACTGGCTCAGTCCTGACTTCCCCCTTTCCCACTGAGGCTTCCCTGTTAGCATGAGTTGCCTTGGACTCACTAAATAACAACACTGTTTCATGTTTAAGTGAGATGTCCTCTGCTAGAGAAGCCAAGCAGAACGCATGACATTTAATGAGTTGTTTCTTCCAGTTTTCAGCTCTTGGAATCTTCTTGTGCACTTAGCTCCAAGCAATATATGCCCATCCATGAAAAGAAAATGACATTTTGCATTACATTTTTTCCTTTTGGAAAAGTAACACCAAGTGCCAAAATTACCAATTGACTGAATGACCACTAGAAGCCAGTCAATTCCCATTGATCCCCTATGTTACACTAAAATGTCCAATTGCAGCATAGATGCACATTGTAGCATTAATTATGTTGAATTAATTGATCGGATGAATAATGATTTTATCATTTTAACAGCAAAATGCCTGCACATTACCGTTAAGCTGAGGACCTGAGAACATCTTCTCGGGACTCAGATTCTCTCGTTAGGGCACCACTTTGCCTTATAGATGGCAAAGAACCTAGATTTGAATCAATATATGTTTTAATTCAGTCTTTTTATCTGAAGGAGCTGCACTTTAATATTGCTGTGAATTCGTTAGTATGGACAGGGACGCTCAGAAGTCAGAATTTCTTGCCAACAGAATCTGACTACCACTTCTTAATATAAAACAGAAAACATTTATTGAACTAACACTCAAAACTACACAGAAGAACTAAACTTGAAGAAGAGACAAACATAAACAGAGACAATTATGATAAGGCACTTAGGGAATGGATCACAGACAGACAGATTGATCAGAGATTAGAATTTGAGTTGGCAATGACAAATAAAGTTTAAATGCATTAAAGAGGAGATTATTAGCTGTTTACTAACTGGATTGTATCAGGCCTGTCCCCCAAAACACACAGCAGATGACTCAAGTGATACGGAGTTTGGCTGAGGTAGGAGGCAGGGTCTGTGTGTTGATCTGGGTGCAGGCCACGTGGGTTTGTCCGCCTGCTAGTTGTCGTGGAAACGGCGTCACTTGCATGGAAACGGCTTCACTTGTGTGGATCAGGTGACAGGCTGGTCGTCGTGGAGGCAGCATCCAAGCAGGAACCGGCGAGTGGTGAAACTGTTGCTGGAGTTTCATGTGGTTGGAGACGATGGTTTGACGCCGTCGGTCTCAGTGGAAGCTCAGTCCTGGGTCTTTGTCCTTTGGCCCAGTTCGTCAGAGCAACCATTCGGCTTGTAGTCGCTGATTTCTCCTCGCCCAGGTCATGTAGTCTTACAGGATCTGTGTGGCCACAGTGAGGGGTCTGAAGCCGGGCTGGTGGCCACAGATGATGGTGAGCCACCGGAGAAGACAAAGGAGGTTGCAGAAAGATGCGTATAGAAGCAAAAGGGCAGAAGAGCAACAAAGGGGTGTTGTCCTCTTTTATTTTTCCTTGTCCTGTAACCGGACCGTAGGGTTGTCTTCAGGCCTGTAGGTGTGGAAGTCAGCCACGCCCCTGTTCTTAATTATGTGCAGGGATAGTGAATTTCCCCATTAATTCCTGTAAACTTCATTCCTCATTTGCCACAACTGCTTAATGGTCAAATTCAAACGGTACATCTCACAACAATTTCAACGGTATCAAACAAGGCAGATTTCTGTTGATGAGAAGGGCATAATACATTTCTTTACCGATTAACTAATAATTCATGCACAAACAATTAAAGTAATAATTTCCTGAAAGAAAAGGGCATAATCACATCATTGGATACACAGTAATTATAGGAAAAGAACCTGAAATACAGTGAAAAGTCCAACTTTAGTCTTCTTTGTCCTTTCTTTATCAAGAGTTCAGTGTGACCTTTTACCTGCAGGGAAAAACAGACACAGGGTGTGTGTGTGTGTGTGTATGTGTGTGTGTGTGTGTGTGTGTGTGGGGGGGGGGGTGTTACAGGGGAAAATAGGGTCCGTCTCCCAAAGTTCTTTTGATCCTCACAGTTTTTCAGTCATTTATTATTGCGGTGTCATCTCAACATGCATTAAGACCCAAATTTGTTTATCCAAGCTGGAGGGAACTCATACCAATGCAGTAAAAGTGTCACCTTTAGCGAGGACCAGAGGTTTGGGGGAGTTCAACGGAATGCAGGAGAACCCAGAAAAATGTCACCTTAGTGTCTTGGACGAGATAACCGTGTGTACTGTAGGGAACAAACTTTGATCCGAATGTTACAACATGTTTACAGCCTATATCACAAAGTGTTTTGATTTATATAGATTTCCCTGTTCATGACAACTATATAGGAGAATTCTATTTATTTAAGTAACCTGCATATAAAGGCTTAGTTTTATCTAATTAATTGTTCATTATGTTAGATGTATTTGTTCTTGTGAGCTTAATGTGAGGTTTATGTTGGAATCTGAGTATGTCTGTACTTACACTCACCATTTTGCAGGTGTAAGGCGTGGGTATAGTAACACAGGTGTAGATGAGGGGATACTGTCTTTTTGGGTTTTGATTTACAGAAATTTTGGCTGCTGTGTCAGACTGTAGGATCTGGTGTTTACAGATAGCTCTACTATTGATCCTTTGCACCAATGTCACATTTATCACATGACTAGGGGCACAGCGCCACAGTGGACAGCAAAAGCACACAACAAACACACAAACGAGCCACGGATGATTTTAAGCGATGGCTACCAGCACTGAAAATACTGTTTTGGAGTTGTTGTGTGAAGTGACTCACCTTACAGGACGGCACAAAGAACGCTATTTGGAGAAGCTACCAGTAGCAGGGCTACATACAGACCCATACCTTCTCCCTCCTGATGTGTTTTACAGACCTGGCAAAATCCTCCAGTCTACCGGAGTTTAAAGGGGCCTTCGTCTTATGTTGGGCGCTCACGGCAGAGGAATGTATCTCAAAATGGCAAATGCAAGATACAGCTAACATTAGCTAGCTAGCTGTGTATCTTTTTACCAAGTTTCCCGCAGCATTCCCTCAAAACTCAAAGAGACTGTAACCAAAAGCAGCTCTAATTAACTAACATTGTGTAATAATGTTAGTAGCTGTCATCACTAGCCTACAATATTAGCTCTGTAGTTGTAGTGGCTGCCTTTCTATCTACACACAGTAATATCTAACCCTAACCACTATAATATATGGCACAGCATCATGACAATAACAGTGTGACATATAGTGTAGCTGGTACAAAGGTAGCCACTACAACAACAGAGCTAATATCGTAGGCTACTAATGACAGCCACTGTAACATGGTGGCTCATAGTACCCCTGCCTTTTCATAGTAGTTACCCCAGTCTAGCCACCTAGCTAGTATTTGGTGATGCTAATGTGCTATGGACAAAAACAGAGCCTGCTCTATCTGTAATTTTAGGTCCATCATAGCCGGGCTCTGTCTGTAACAAAGCTGAAACCATGGGGGTCTTTGAAGAAGGATGGAACTGTTGTGTGCAGCCACTGTATGTGTAAAGCAGGGTTAAAAAAAAAAACAAACGAGAACGTTCACATCAAATTCTATATTCGCCAGTTTGTAGTCCACTGTGCTGTCCGGCACTTCCACCGCCCGTCATGGCGCTTGTTTGCGGCGCGAGAAGAGCGTGACGTAAGGTGCAAAGGGTCAATAGTTGGCGTAATAGTAATAGCACTTGGTGTAATGGGTTCTTTCATGTACTTATACTTCATTATAACTGGCTTATTAGCATGACTTAGCTACATTAACTAATGTTAGCATTGATTTGGTACTGCATCAGATAATGTATTCAGGTAGCTAACCTGTTAACTTTTGTGCTCAAGGTTGACATTACTGTTACCAAATACAGCAAAGATAACATTTAGTATGTAGCTGAAAACATCTGATGATATTTAACCTGAGTGTGTCCTCATGTTTGGTGTTCCCACTTAGCATTAGAGCACTAGCTTGTTTTTTCCAGGCTGAACCCCTTTTTTCTATGCATGGCTTCTGTTTCCAAAGAAAAAAAAAAGATAATGTGACCAAGAAGCCAACCTGGAGGTTTCAAAGAGCTGACATCGGAGACTTTTTCCACTTTTCATTTACAGTCTATGTTTGAGAGTTTATTGAAAACCTCAGTAAACAGCCTGGCCATTATTGAGCTGGTGTGTGTTGTGTCTGCAATTGGAGGAATTCAAGTGATGTTGTGAGTCTGACACCAGCTTCACTCACATAAGGGTGAACAATGCTTTCTAATTAGTGGTAGACCATGTGTAATACTGGGGAACACCAACCATCTCTCTTGGCACAATTGCTTTCAAAAAGAACAAGCCACCCATTGTGTGTGTGTGTGTGTGTGTGTGTGTGTGTGTGTGTGTGTGTGTGTGTGCATGCGTGTGTGCGGATACTTTTTGTCTGCTCTTATCCACCCGAATGCTGATGAACTCTGTGTGACCGAACGTGGAGTACATGACAATGATTTGAAAGGTTTATGATGAATTTCTTTTAGATCCAAATCTCTGGTGTCAAGGGTCTTTCTCTGTGTGAGAGACAGTTTTTCTGGTCTCATTGACATATGACAGGTAACTTTACTCTAGTTGTGGTTGATTCATTACACAGATAAGACCACAATAATTTTCTTAGACAGATGTGTGAAGTTTACTCTTTTGATTTTACACTGTTTCTCCTACCATTATTTTAGGGGAGGCACCTCAATCCCCTAATGTTTCCCCTGCCAAACAAATGGAGGCAACCACCTACTGCTGCACCAGCTGATGAGTGCCCCCCCTCAGAATGGAAGTAATACATGTTTTATGGTAACCTGCCATCTCATCTTCATCAGTATGTGTGTAACACTATGGGACTGTGTAGTAGTACTACTGACTATACCAGTATCTGTGGAATACTACAGGCTGTACTAGATGTTTGTAGTACTACTTCCTGTTAGCTGGCTGTATTCATGCTCTGTCATTGTCCATGGTCCCAAATGCATTGCATTGTGGGATATTTAAATGCATACTTGCATACTGTATTATTTACTGGGGAATTGTCTGCAGCTGACATATTGCTAGTGTCTACCATTTCTTCTCTATCTGCCTCTTTCCCATCCACTTTGGGACCAGAGCGGCCTGTTGCTCTTCGGGAAGATCAGACCATAGAGTGGGTGAGAGAGAAGTGTAAACGCAGTCACTGAACCCATGCAACACCATGTTTTAGATCCCTAAGCCCATGGTGAACTGGATCAGCATAATGATGTTTGGACACTTGGACCAATGATTGTATTATCTATGTTCTTTTATAAGAACTTAGACTTCCTGGTGTTAGTCAGTCAACTGCTGCATCTCACTGTATGTACCTTACTCCTTCGAAGTAAAACTTCCTGATTCCAGAATCCAGTGACTCCATCTCTTGTCTCAGTGTACATCACAGAATTTTTCTATCAGAAACCTCCCACAATCTGTGTCAGTCCTTCAAAGCATTGTTTAAACGGTAATCCTATGGCGCCATCTGCCGGAGGGAACACCAAGTTACAGTGTCCCCTCCAGCAGATGGCGCCATAGGATCACCTTTGTCTGTTTTTTCTTTCCCATTAAGGATGAATGGAATTTTTCATCACTATTTTGTGTGAAAACTGTAAGACATGTTACCACGAGACCGCATCAATAATCTTTGGGCCAAGCGAAATATTTCCTGGTTACTGCATAATTTTCCAATGTATAGTTTTGGAATGGCAGCCACTGGAAAATGGATTTTTCATCGCAATTTGAGTCTCAACCCCCGTTCATAACAGTTTGCAGCTGTAGTTAATATTCTAACATCTCAGCCGATGTATTTGCTGCAATGAGACAAATGCATTAGTAGTGCAATAGCCTTAATGTATGGTGACTTGGATTTGTTGCAATAAATTATGCCCACGTTGACCACCAAACTTTACCACTGGCCTCACATTATGCTCACCAAATTTTTTGTGCCAATCTGACCAACTTTTGTGTGAGTTGATATTTCTCTGTTAATAGCGCCCCCTATTGGCCAATATCAACCAAATTTGGCACAGAGCCTCTGATTAACCTCTAAAACAAGTGTGTTGAGTTTGATGTTGATAGGATTTACTATGACAAAGATATTCAACAGTTGGCTTTTTTGTAGCTACCTACAGAAATTTGGTTGTTAATAGTTTGTGCATTTTTCGACCAAACAAAATTCTTCTGATAACTTTGGATCAGGTCAGTCACAAGAATGTACTATTTATGCAGATCAGACAAAATCCCAAGTAACAGTTCGAAAAAGTAGGTTTTCCAGTATTTGCAATTTTGCCAGAAAAAAAAGGTCATGCCCCAAATGGGCGTGGCCTAGTCCATATGATTAAGGCCTATTCAGGGAATCTGAGGATATGAGGTTTTTGAATGTTTAACATAGGATGTGGGAGTTATAGACCAAAACGTATTGTCTTTGGTTATAGAGCCCCCTGCTGGTGGACGTATAAATTTTTGTGACTCAGTTACGTTTCGGGGTCTGGACCAACCCTTCAAACTGCACCACCCTCCGTTGCACGGTTTATCCTGTAGCACTAGTTTGAGCCGTTTTTCCTGTATTCGCTGTAATGAGACCAATGCATTAGTAATGGAAAAAGCTGTAATGTGTGGTGACTTAGATTTTTTTTACACCCACATTGACCAATCATTACAAAACTTTACCACTGACCTCAGGAGTCACCCCACATCATGCTCACCCAATTTTGCATGAATCTGACCAACTTTTGTGTGACTTGATATTTCTCTGTTCATAGCACCCCCTATTTTCTGATTAGTGCGAAATTGGGTACAGGCCCTCTTGATCTCTGAAACAAGTTTGTTGAGTTTGATGTTGATAGCATTTACTTTGACAAAGATATGCAACAATATGTGTTTTTAGCTAGGAAAAAAAATTGTTTGCTTATACCTAGTGCATTTTTTACAGCAGTAAGCTACTTTTGATAACTTTGAATCACAGGCATCTGGAAATTGTATGTGCAAAGTTTGATGGCAATGGAGCTCAAACTCTAGGAGTTCGAAAAAGTATGTTTTCAATACATAGTGCTGTATAAATAGAAATATGTAGCAGAGGTGGGCGGGGCAAATGTCAGAAGACCCACCCGTATCCAAGGACTAAAATGATGTGAGGTTTGTAAATGTGTCATTTAAAATGTGGAAGTTAGATGCAAAAATGCAAATTTATCCGTTATTGCTCCACCTAGTGGAATACACCCAAAATTTTTGGGATGGTAGATCTGTGTCCTATTCTATAGGGTCCATGTCAATTTCACAGCCTTCAGCAGAACAGTTCAGCTGTAATAAATGTTTGTTGTTAGTCTTGGAAAAAGCTACGCCCACATTGGCTGACCACACCCACCTTCTAGATATGGTCTCAGGAATGGCCCTTCATCATCCCCACCAAATTTAGTAGAAATCAGTTTAGCCGTTAAAGAGATATAAATTTTCCACGATTCATAGCGCCCCCAGTGAGTAAAATGCACTGAATTCAGCTCATCCCCTCACAGTCACATGTCAACCATGGACATAAAATTTGGTGTTGATACCATGTACTCAGACGGAGATATGCAACAGTTTGCATTTTTATTAGGTATCTACACAAATGTAGTCATTCATAATTGTCACATTTTTCAACCGTTTGCTGAGCTTGTGATAACTTTAGATCAGGTTGAAGACTCGAGTGTACGTTTCAAAATTCACGCTGTTTGGACCAAATCCCAAGGAGTAGTTAGTAAAAGTAAATTTTACAGTTTTTGCAATTTTGCGGGGAGAAAAGTCTAGGCAGAAATGGGCGTGGCCTAGCCCATGTGATTCAGTACTATTCAGAGAATGCATAGATATGAGGTTTTTGAATGTGCAACATACGGTTTGAGAGTTATAGACCAAAATGCATTGTCCTTGTTTATTGCGCCACCTAGTGGAATACAGCAACAATCAGACCACATCCATAATCTTGGGCCAAGCTGAACATTTTTTGTTATTTACTCCATAATTTTCCGATGTATCGATTGGGAATGGTAGCCAGTTGAAAATTGCCCCATTCATTTTGACATTCCTGAGTGGTTTTTCGCATTTTGTACAAAATCTGTGCGTCGGATTGTTAAGAAAAGTCATAGCACACCATTCCCATGTAGGCCGCACATTTGTGCTTTGAAATTTTTTGAGTTTTTTGAGTGCCCTACGCCGCATTAATTGCCGAAATTTTGTCCGGAAGATGAACAATAGGCACTCAGGACTGTAGTCCCAAGCCCCTAATAAACGCACGGAAGAACAATAGGTGCTCTGGGACTGGAGTACCCGAGCACCTAATTAGTCATAGAATTTCCTACATTTCCTGAAGGAAACATCACCCTTGTTCTTGCCTCTTGCTGGATCGGTGGAGTCACAGCTAGGTGCGACATAAAAGCAAGAAATGGCTCCTGTTCGCTTCATATGTGGAATCTGTGCGTCAGTGTTTGTAGACTGATTTCACCACAGATTTTACGTAGACCTGTGTTCAGATGAGAAGCCTCCCACAGTCTGTGTCAGTCCTGTTAAAGTATTGTTTAAACACACAAAACTCAGCAAATTAGAGCTGAGACAAAATGTAGCTTAAAAATTGTCCTTTAAACCCCCAATGAATAATGGTTAAATGACAAGTTGGACAAAACCATGGTTTCTGACATTATAAAACACAACTTTAGACTGAGCTTTTATGAACATCCACATGATCATAAAATAAAGTATAGGAAAACATGATTTCTTTTGAAAAAGCACAAAATACAGAGGATGATGTAATAAATGGTGGTAAGTCAGTTAAGAATGATTAAATACATAAAAAAGATTTGTTAGGGAGCTCCCACAGAAAAAGCACTGGGTCTTTATGGGTTAATAATGCAGCATTAGTCCAGCCAGCTCTGTGTTTTGGTGGCACAGGTGATCCTGCGGT
>JAPTMW010145279.1:0-10484 GCA_029822955.1 Ostorhinchus angustatus
GTTCATTTTATTGTACAGCACTTTGGAAACCTTTGTGGTTGTTTAAATTTGTGCTCTATAAATAAAAATGGATTGGACACCTGTCTTTTCTGCCTCCGTCCATAATAATATACATTATACAGTATAGACTAAATGTCATCTAAAATTAACCTTTATTTGGAACATAGTATATGAAACTATTACATGATCAAAAACAAATGAATTTTAGAAAAAAAAAAAAAAGTCTCCATTTTGAATGTCTGGGGTCGCCAGAAATTTGTGATGTTAAAATGGGTTCACGAGGTAAAAAAAGGTTGGGAACCACTGGTCTATAGTGACAGGAAATGGGATTTGCTATTGAAGGATCCACACCTACTTCCTGCTGGATGGGCACTGTGCACAATCCAGGAAATCACATGCAAAAGCAAGTGAAGGTTGGTTCAGGTGGGGAACATGTTGTGGTTTGTTATTGTGAAATACATGGTTATTTAGGTCACTTTAAGTGACTGATTTAAATGTTTGTTTTTGTTGGATGCTCTTTATTTTTCTTGAGTTGGTGGAAAAGTGAATTTCTCCCTGGGGACCAATTAAGTTTGTGTATTTTTTTTCACTTTTTGTAATTCTATTAATTACATCGTTGATGAACGACACAAGGCACAAACAAAACTAAGGTTTGTTTGTATCTAAATGGCATCATTAGTAAAAGCATCAAGAACAGTTCAAATACTGGGACATATGTACATGTATCCTCTTAATGCAAAACATAGTAATGGTTCAGAAATATACAACGTCACTTCTTTCCATGGCAGATGGGTCCAATATAATTTAAAATAATACGTTTAAAAAATGTTATTATTAAAACAAGCACTGCTCTTGTCAAAACCAGTAGAACCATTTACACTACCAACTGGAAATTATGTTCATTAACAATTAGTTATTAGTTATTTGTCTTGGATGTTTCCATCATTAAAAACAGGTACATATTGGTTAATCCAACTGTCACTGCCTTTAACTCGGCTCACTGCTCCAAATGTGGCTAATGCTAATGCTAATACTAACGCTAGGTACAGAGACCAAACTTGTCTATGAAAATAGTGCAGTTAACCTTTAAATACATTATTATTATTATTATTATTATTATTGATAATAATGTTTTTGTCAAGGGGGAAGGTTTGGACCCAAATGCACACACTGAAACAGGATATTGGTGAAGTGTCTTTATTTATATAATCCAGTGGTGAAGGAGAGGTAATGTGATTCTGGGGTAGCTGGCAGGAGGTGTACAGGGTGACAGGCAGGCAGATGTGGTCTTGGATGACAGGCAAACACGGAGAACGGGCGACGGGTAGAAGGATGTAGACCAGGACGATAGACAGACGGGTTTACTGAGAGACGGACGGACGGACGTGTTCCTGGGTGACAGGCAGGCAGGTAAAACAGGAGACAGACAGGGAGATGAAATCCAGGACAACAGGAAAACAAAACACTAAACTAGGGTGAGTGGCAGAAAAAGAAGAATTCTAATCTGACAGAGGGCAGAGTGGTGAATAAAGACAGTCTGAGGAACTGCAGCTGATGAGGTGGGCGTGGCTGGGGGAGGGAGGGCGGAGCAAACAGGTGAAAAAGGATGGGCTGAAAGGTGTGGCCAGGTGAGGGCGAGGGTAGCAATGAGACACAGCTGAAGCAAATCAGCAATCAAGGAACAGGAAGTAAAGATGCCAGACACGCACAGAAGGAAGACTAACAAAATAAAACAGGAAATGAAAGACAACACAGAGAATCCAGACTACTGTCTGGAGGCAGATGTGACAGAAATGAGGTGAAGAGGTCAGGGTGGAAATGGCAGAGAACTAAACTGTGACAGATTTGTTGTGTTTTTTGACGGGGTTCTTCAGTGCATCTCTTCTTTTCCCTTAAGATAGAACAGAATGCTCACTACCATGAATACCAACGGAGAAATGGAATATATGACAGACTCCAATAGGGGACCTGTAAGCGTATAATAATAATAATAATAATAATAATAATAATAATAATAATAATAATAATAATAATAATAATAATATTTACACTACAGACAAAGTCAAATGATGAACGATTCCTTGTCCAGTAAACATGAACATTTAACCCTGTTACATTGAGATTAATGTCACCAAAGCCACAGTTAGCCAGTTGCTTTTCCAAAAAAATAAATAAATAGGCTACATAAATAAATAAAACTAAAAAACTCAGCCTCAGAATTTGCAAGAACAACAAAAATAAAAACCCCAGCTGTTTAGAGAAAGTGAGGAGTTCCCATTCACCCGCTCGTGTTTCCAAGTTGGTGAACTTTCTGAGAAGAAAGTGAGGTGTTTGCTGATTGTAGCAGGTAGTGCAGCTACTGCCGTCCTCGTATGGAGAGAAAGTGCTTGGCTAACTGTTTTCATGATCAGCACAAAATGTGATTGAGGCAGCTTTTTTCTCTCCCTCTCTCTTCTGGCACGGAAGTCAAATGTTGTGGGCATGGCCCTATAGGAGGACTAACTCCCAACATATCTGAAATAAGATCTTTCAAATTTAAGAGTGGAGATGACGGTTGGATTTGACCAGCGCCGCCCCACCTCGTGGGGATGTCGTCCCATCGGCCCAGCCTCTACAGCCGCTCTATCTTCGCCATGACAGCAGCGGGAGTGGCCGCAGTAATCCAGTTAGCAGAAACTCACTCACTCTAAATACCAGCCACAGAGATTATTCCTCTGGGTAAAAATGGCAGCGTGGTTTGTGAGTGTGTTCGATGTGTGTGTGTGTGTGTGTGTGAGTGTCTGGGTCCTGAGGGAACACACAATGTAATCACAGGAGGCGATTACTTGGTAGCACTCAGGTGTGTGTTCGTGTGTGTGTGTACAAGTCCTCCGAGAGCATCACAATATAATCACAGGAGACTGTTGGTAGGTGTGTGTCCGTGTGTGTGTAGCGATAAGAACATATGCACTAAGATAAAACTGCTGCTCTACACACAGGTCGGAGACACAACTCACACAAACACACACTTCAGATCTACCTGCATCAGCACTTTGTGTCTAAAGGGCACTTTTACTTGTAGTTTGGGATTGAAATTTAGCCTCTGAACATGAACACATTTTTATTACTGAAATGAATCTCAATAACTGTATGTGAATTTACAGATGCAGGTGATGTGAAGCAGATGTACCTGAAACCACTGCATTCATCACCATGAAAGGGAAAGGTATACACCACCTAAACATACAATATCTACACTCCACTGACCACTGGTATCTTGTCTATAGATGTATATACATAAAAAGTCATGGAAAAAAGTTTTTGGACACCCTGTGGATTTGTGATATATTGCATTAAGAATCCTTCTTAAGTCACTGAAATCTGCCCAGTATTGTTCCCTTCTCCAAACCCACATGCTCCTTCTGCACATGCTCAGTTCTGTCCAGGTTGAAACTGAATGTTTCAGCAGAAAAACATCCAGGACATGACATGTTGAAACTGTCAATAATTTAGTTGTGCTATTTTTTTTCCTTATAATCAATACACAAAAACAAAAAAAATCATTTGCATCTGTTTGACACAAAACATATTTTTCTGCAGATATTTCATGATTATATTACAGATTATGTAATATTTTAAGGGTGTCCGAAAACTTTTTTCTAGGACGATACATATATACACACACACACACACACACACGCACACACAATTCACTGTGTCCATAGGGATAGTACCAGCCTGTATTTGACCCATCCTAGTAACCTCAGTATCTTTGGGAGGCAGATTGGGGGGAAATGAACCCAAAGTCCACACAGAAATTTCCTGTTCCAACAGTGGATCAAACCTATAACCTTCGTCCTAACATCTGAGCCTCCACACTAATGATGTGTCACGCTCAAAAGACGCGAATCTAAGAACCGATGCTCTGTACTGAATCAGATGAGCCGACTCCCATCGAGTAAGAGCTGGCTCTTGTCCTTTCGCTGCTCAGTTCTCAGTCTCACTGGCTCATCTAACTTCATTTTGATGGGGCGGCAGGGTGGACATGGGGCCAACTGTTCTCTCATTTGCCCTCAGGAAGAAGATACAGAAGTCTAACATGCAAAACAGTGAGATTCAGGGACAGTTTGTACCCCGCTGCTGTCAGACTTAAATAAACACATATGAATGTCAGAGATAAACAGTACAATACTGAGGGGATCTCTACCACACTGTGCAATATTGACTTTATTTTTATCCCAGATTCAATTATGTGCATTATTCAGGGTACTTGCGCAGGTCATTTGAAATGCTGCTTTCCAGACCTTGAAAAGTATGACATTTTTTATGAAAGTCTTAATAAAGTATGGGTAAAAGTTTCTCTGATAGTCAAGTTTTAGAGTGTGCTCAAAGGCACATAGCACAGAAAAAAACTTTACACCATTTCACTAACTGGTCAGTACTGGAATGATCTAGTGGAAGGTGTTTGTGTGATATCCATGCACTTTAGTGATTTTCATACGTTTTGAAAATGTTTCTATCCGTAAAATGTCATTTACAGCGAATTATGCATTCATTTATTCATACAATTATTAAGATGAACGTTTCTACTAAACACAACAGGTAGAATCTCAACCAAAAAAGTAGGCGTGCAAGTATAATACTACATCATACTGGCTCAACTCGACTCAAAAGCAACCTGGAATCTGTTACCTGGTACTACTTTTCTAGTACCTGCGGTTCAAAAAAGGGTGAAGTGACACTAAAATGTGACGTGTAAAAACCGCAGACCACTGATTGGTCAGAGAGTCTCTGCATCATTGCATCATCGATGACGCAGCCACAGTAGCAGCAGCACCAAACATGTCGATGGAGTGAAAGCCGGTGTGTGGAACTCCATTTCCCACAATGCACGTCGTGACAAATTTCCAAAAAGGCCCGAGTGACCTACAGGCTCTGTTTGTATGTTTTTGGTGGAGTGCACTTCGAAACTGTTCACTGTGAGGGAAGAGATTCAGGTGCGTAATCACAGAAAGACTCATGGATTCGTGATACTTAGACTATGACTTGGGTTTTACAGATCTGACGAAAAATTGATGGAGAAAGTCATACGCAGCTTTAATAAAAGTAGTGTTTATCATTTGTGATTAATCCCTCGTTGTTCCAGGTTGAAAAGTTTAAAGGTTATTTTCACCACAGCATCTCGTGTATCAGATTTTTTCCCCAGTTCCCCAGAGGAAAATATGACATGAGGGGGCATTTATGTGCAATTTTTCAGTTCGTAAGTAGTGTTTACCTAAATTCCTATAGCACATGAAAGCAGCGTTATATACAAGCAACCTTGAAGGGGACACGGGTTTGAAAGTGCATTGAAGCAAAAATCGCAGAAGCACCAGAAAGCAGTTTGTTTTAATGGACAGAAAGAAATTCACTATATTCAATAACACTGAAATAAAGACATGCATGTATTTATTTTTGCTAAATTTCAATTCTACAAATAATTCTTGCTGATTTGCGCAGACCCATGAAAGGGCTTTTCACTCTGCTTCAGTATTCTAGCATTGTCCTTGAAAAACAACACCTTTTCAGCTTTTAATTAGCAGGTTCCATTGAAAGAAATATGAGAAAATCCTCGACTTTGATTGATGGTTATGGTTCAAGAGCTACGTACGCTGCATTTAAGATTCCAGGCAGAAACACTTTGTATGTTCTCTTGTCCACATGTGTTCAAGTGACAGCTCTTGAAGGTAAATATAAAAGCCCAAATTTATCAGCCAAAATGCAAATGTAATTCTACAAAGGGATAAGGTATTGCATTTTAAAGGCACTGTACTCCACTAAATAATAAAAACTGAGTGTATAATGCAGCGGCTGTTATCAGTTTCATCCAAAAACACAAAGCTGCTGCACTTTGCTGTTTTTTCCAGCCTCCTCTCATCCACTCCACATGTGACATTACCATAGCATGCATGGAAATTATACAAATTCATGCATTTTTGGGGAAATTTGCCACTCGGCGCTCCCACCTCCTCCAACCCCTGAACACCACTCAGCGATACCTGAAATGTATTTGTCTGTTGTTTTCTCTATTGTCGTCCCTTTTCTGTGTTTGACGAGAGCAAACACACAAACGCTGCTTAGTTTCAGTTCAAAGCCACGGAAAACGTGACTTGATGAAACGTGGCTTTCAGTGGTTTATTCTCCTGCGGATTTGTACTTTGGTGTCTTTTTCTGAACAAACAGGAGTTCTATTTTTGATATACAGTCACATGAACAGCTGTTGGTTAAACCAGTGATAGACCGGAAAAAAATAAAAAAAAATCTAAAAGTGTATTTTTCTCATTTCTGGTCAAACAAGTGGTGCCAGGCAAAACAAACCCCACCCCTTGCAAATGTTTTACCTAATTTGCCCTATTTCTTATCAATGCGAAAGCACATTTTTGGTGACCTTGACCTTTGACCTACATTCGCCAAAATTTAATGAGATCTATTCCGGACCACCTCACACCTTTACGGAAAATTTCATGGAAATTGCTCCAGTAGTTTTTGCGTAAAGTTGCTGAAAAACAAATAGACAAACTAAAAAAACAAAAAACAAAACAAAAACAGTACCCTCGCCTCCCTCCCCTTCGGTGGGCAGGGTAAATATCTCCTCACACTTAAAATAAGACATAATCACCTAAAGAGTAACTTTTCAGTGCAATATAAGAACTTATTTTTGAACAATAGATCTTGAAAATCTTATTTCAAGAAATCTTACCCAGATAATTTTCACTGATTTCGCAGATTTGTTTTTGTTTAATTCAAGCAAAAAAATCTTGTATAATTTATATAACCACAAAACGTTGATGGATTTATTGCTTGTAACTTTTTTAAAAATAAAAAGTCACTACAAGGGTCTGAAAAAAAATCACAAGTAGCTGAATTGGCAGCAGAGCATGACTCACAGTGCACTTTTACAGACAGACCGTGGGATTTTCTGACTGCAACAGAAAATCATTTCATTCCATTTAAAGGGAAAATGTGTGCGTTTTATTGTTTGTATCACTTTTCAAAAGTTTTTATAAGTTTCCAAACGAATTTTAAAAGCAGCAAAATCTTTGATCAGGTGCTTTTTGAAAAAAAAAGTTGCTTGGTTGGTCTGAAAAGTTGCTAAATCTAATGTAGCATCAAATGTGTTAAAGGGCTCATATTTATCTAAACCCACTTTTATTAGTCTTTGGTTCATTTATTTGTGTATTTGTACCCTAATAGTTCATACAGTTTGAATTTGAACCCTCCAGGTGCTGAAAAGCTATCTTTATAATCATTCTGGCAAAAATCAAGTGGATTTCTACAACCTGTTTGAATTCCTGCTTAATTTGTGAAGTTTTAGAACTAGTTTTGTCACGACATTTGCACATAAGATTTCCAATGAACATTTCTCCGAGTACGACATAATTGTTTATCAGCAGCAGCAGCTGTAGTCCATACTGAAAAGGGGGCGGGGCGTGAAGTGGCTCATGTGCATTTAAAGGGCCAGCGCTAAAAAAGACCTTTCTGGTGTCATTACTCAGAAATAGGGTTGAAGATGAACCTGTGGAGTTGAATTAATGTAGAATTCAGACCCAAGCAGAGCATTTACAGTTTATGTAGAGCACAGGGAAATGTTGGAAAATGCATAATTCCATTTAAAAAAAAAAAGAAAAAAAAAGAAAAATATCACTCCTTTGAGAGTCTGGTTTAGACCAGCTCTGAATGTAAAGTGTCATGTGATCACTTTTGTTATGATGTAACGCTACATAAATAAAATTTGATTTGATTTGAACTGAAGTGTAAGATAAAAACCAGGGCCTGCTACCTTTATTTGACTTGTTTAAAGTCTACTGTTGGTGGAAGCACTTTGTAGAAGTGCAGCTGAAATCCCTCTTTAATGTAATTACATTATTATAATTCTGTATTGTTCACAAGTTAATATTAGGAAAGTACAAACTGTGGAGTTGAGGTTTGTTTGGTGTTTGTTATTTATTTACAGATTTTACAATTTCATTTATGTACATATTGTAATTTACTTTTGTTGAAATAAAAAAGTTAAGATGTCTCATGAACATTTCTCTGAGTACGACATAATTGTTTGTCAGCAGCAGCTGTAGTCGATACTAAAAAGGGGGCGGGGCGTAAAGTGGCTCATGTGCATTTAAAGGGCCAGCGCTCCAAACAGCCTTTCTGGTGTCATTACTCAGACAGATGGACCTGTGGAGTTGAATTAATGAAGAATTCAGACCCAAGCAGAGCATTTACACTTTATATAGACCACAGGCAGATGTTTAAAATGCATAATTCCATTTAAAAAAGCAAAATATCACTCCTTTAAGTTGGTATCAGTGACTGAAACACAGTCCAATCGTCCAATTTAAAAGCTGTTTAAGAAATGAGAAGCCACTCACTGCATCAGTTAAAAGGTTAAAGCACTTGTTGCAGCTCAGACATATTATCTACTGCAGTAATTATCCAGTGGAAGGCTGTCGACCGTATTGTGTAAAACATCCATTCAGTCATGTCCTTGACCTGAAATAAAATCCAGACACTTTGTCCAAAACCAAGACAAAACAGAGCCGATTCTGAGACAGACATCAAAACGCTCTAACCAGGACAGCCTCAGGACATTCAGCAGATACTCAGTCATATATGCTACATTTATGAATAAAATGTAAAGTCGTTCACCTTTTGTAACGTTTACTAATGCTGTTTTTCCTTTTAAACAGTAATATGCTCCGACTGAGACTTCACCTCAGAGCTAAGGACAAGCAGTGACTCCACAAAAAAGTAATAAAAGTCACAAATAAACCAAGAGTCCCACTGAAAAGAGATTGCACAACTTAAAAGGAAATGCCACAGGGCAGGACACAAGTGGAGGAAAACAAAGCTGCAGCTGCATTATGACATTTTTAAGGACAGCGTTGCAAATTTGGAGCGTGTGTATTAACGCTCCCGGGCGAGCATCCTTCACCTCGCAGGGTTGGCTCGGCCTGGAACAGACAGCTCCCACTCCACACTCTCAAACTTCCACTTCTACTTCACATGATCCTCAAACGAGTTCCGCACATTCTTTACAATCCTAACGCCTCAGGCACCACGAGAAAGCGCATCTCATTTTCAGTTTGACCACACGAAGATGTTTATGACTTTTAATTCCCTCCTAAATCTTGTGGTTCTTTATCTCCCTTTCGTCAGCAGATCATGAACAGTCCTCACTCCGATTTTGAAGGTTACTTCAAACAATAACTGCTACAGTCTGGAACACTGTACACTGTGTATGTTATCTTTACCTCTAAAGCACTTACACTGAGAGCAACTAGAAGCTAGATGTTATTTTTACAGACGATATAAAATCTAATGTCTGGATTCTTTCTTTTTTCAGCTCACCAGTCGAGAGGTCATGAGCTACTGTGAAGGAGTCGTATGATACAAGTAGGCATGAACACCGAAACAAAGTCATGTTTAACACATGGACATAAATGCTGTGTTCAGAATATGCTTTAGAGTGATTGAAAAAATAACCTTTAACTGTATTTTGTTTCGACTGTGCTTAACAACAGAGTACAGAAAATGAACTTTACGTCTCTGTGTTCCAACATAAATTTGGTTCGACTGTCTCGTGTGGACTAAACACCAAAGCTTTAAACAGAAACTATATAGAGTTATTTGGACAGGCCACGCAATGAACTGAAGTAAATCTAACCCAAACCAAATACTGGCAGTGTCAAGCAATAACCATAAAAGGTTTAACCCTTTAAATGACATGTTTCTAATTTAAACAAACTGTATTTTTTGATGCAAAAAACACCATTTTTTTGTCTTGTTTTGTTTTGTTACACAGTCAAAATTCTGTTAAAACACATGAAAAAGAAAAGAAAAGAAAAGAAAAAGTCACCACAAGACTGCAAACATCAGTTAAAACAAAAACAAGGAAAACAGTGTGAATTAAAAAAACAAAAACAAACAAAAACAAAACAAAACCATCTATTTTAATAGTGATTCGATCTCACTCACTGCTCTGTGTTTTGCTCCCTATTCCACCGGCAGCGGGGGCTGCACTGAGCATGCTCAGATGTCTATGGAAAGAACAAGGTCTGTTCTATCCATCACAGTTCACTGTAACCCCACCCCACACACACACACCCCCATATCACACCATGTCTATGTGTAATCATGATGTAAATATGTAAATAATATTTACTTAACATTTTTTATTCTAATCCTTTATTTACATAAATACCTGTCTCATCTGACTAGACGGACCCCCTCATGTGCCCCCACCCTACTGCATCCTTACAGACTGGAACTACATCTGCAAACGGACGTCCATCAGTCCTGGTGCATCTACAGAAGTGGAAAAAAGTTTTCGGACACCCTTAAAATTTTACACAATTTCCAATATTATCATGAAGTATCTACAGAAAAATATTATTTTGTGTTTCAAAAGATGTGGCTGCATCAGACAAACAGATGCAAATGATTTTTTGTTTATTGTTTATAAGAAAAAA
>JAPTMW010145436.1:0-10483 GCA_029822955.1 Ostorhinchus angustatus
AATGCATATCTGTGCATTGACACAGTGCTAGAGTATGGGCAGCCATTCCAGATCCAAATGAACTCTATACATGTTTAAATACCATGACAAATCCATCAGGTGTTGAGACTGTTTATGAGAGATATTTTATGAGAATAAGAGAACTGTCTTTTAAAAGGGGTATTCTTTGGCACAAAAACTGCAGTAGCGTACTTGTGTTTAAATTTTGCTGTCAAGGTGAAGTCTGTAGAGTGTGCGAAACATAAGAGGACTTCTGAAGACCAGTTTCATGTATACCTGCTCCCTCTTCAACACAGAGGTACATGTACTAGCCCCTCGCTGCCTGTCCTCCAAAGGACACTGCACTGAGCATGTTAGAACAAAATGACCGGCAAAAGAGGTCACAGAAGAGCTCCAAACAATACTACTTAACAAAATTAAAGCTTCTCTACTGGGATCGCAACATCTAACTGACTTCATATACACAAACGTTTCCAACCCCCACAGTTTGAAATGCTACAGTGATCAGCAGTACACAAAAACTTGACAAATATATTCAGCAAGCTTGAGCGGTATGCAGCTTTCTGTTATCTACAGGTAAAGGCAACATTGTTAACCTGGGGCTGTGGTAATCACTTCCAATATAAACTTTCTGCCAGTCAGACTGCTGAGCTTCCATCGTGGTATCTATTCTAATCGGATGTGTCAGGAGGACACTCATAAATAAGCAACACCAGGAAAAAGACTGAGGTCTACAGTCCACTGTGACTGAAAAGTGGGAGACAGTGAATGGATTTAACTCAGTTAACCCACCCACACAACACCCAGACGGTGTGGGTTTGTGTTTATTTACTTTTACTGTAAACTTTACCCTAAACATGTTCTTTTTCTGCAGGCTACAATCACACTATAATTCTATATTGGAACTTAAACTGTTGATTTTGCTTTCATTCAGTTATAAATTTTGTTTTAAAACTTGATTGGATCCAAGCTGAAACTACTTTGGATTTAATAAAATAATAATACTAACAAAATTAGGCTGATTTTTTTAATTAGGGGAAGGATTGTGTAAAGGGTGCTTGAAATCCACTTCAGTGCAGTCATGAGCATGACTTCAGCCTCATCAACACCATCTGCGGGGGCAGAAAATCCCAGTTTAGTTTAAACATGTCACACATTATTTTATCTCCATACCTCCCCTCTAGGCATGGATATGCGCGACTTTTCATGCTCCAAACAATATGTCAGGAAACATTCCAAAATTTCAAAACTGCAAGATGCAATAAAGTGAGAGCACTTTTAATGGTTTACTTTTGGGGAGATTTTTTTTTTTTTTTTTAATTTCTGAGAGAGTGTGGAAAGCAATGGTAGTGATTTTTTTTTACCCTTTAAAGTAAATAATATACATATTTTGTCAATATGCATGTGTGTATCACTAATGTTATAATACATGAGTTGGACATTGGCATGTGGTGTTCATATGCTGTATTTACTCAGTGTGGTAGAAGCACAAGACTCAAAGACATTCACCCAACAGGTTGATTCTGTGTTGTTCATTTTACTGGCTCCATTTGTCTCCCTTTCATAACATACATCTATACTGTTTATAAAGCAACACAAGCTTGCACCTGGCTTATTCATTATACATGCATAAACGGACAGACAGAATACAAACTATGTGGTTTATGTGGCTAAAAAGTCAATACATGGAGAATTTAGTAAGGAATGAAACACTTCTACAGCAGTTTATGGCTCATATGTAGAACACAAATCATGGTCTTTACTTTACCATGGGGAACAGTGTAAGTGTGTAAGGCTGTAAATAAGTCTGCAAGTCCATTGTAAAACAAGGATAATGGAAGATCCTTAGAAGTGAAGCATCATTTGTACGAACAAAGACCTACCTTGGTTTTCAGAGCAGGCTCAAGGAAAATTCACCAAAGGTTACCTTGTTCAGAAAAATATTGATTGAGTTATTGGGTGAGCCCTGCAAAGGCTGACACCAAGGAGACAAGGTTGTTTATAGGGTGAGACTTTAGGAAATGCAAAGAGAAGAACAAGACGATGGTGAAGCGAAGGAGCCAAAAGTTCAAGTCGAGGGAGGCTTTCCAGGTCAAGAGATGAAGTATGCTTTCATGTTCTGAGGTGACAGAACTTAAGATGTAGAAGTCCAGAGACACGCAGGAGCTGGGAGGAAGGAACAGACATGCTGCAACAGAAACCATCTATTGCAATGTATACAGGCTTTGAAAGAGGTTGACACACTGGTGTATAACACATATGGGAACTGTACACCTACCAAAAAATGGTATTAATAAATAAAGATGTATATTGTAATCCAACTGCCAACATGTTTCTCATGAAATTCATTCTTACATTTTGATGTTTTGACTGTGGGTGTCTCTTAAAGCCTTATTCTGAAATGTGCAATTATTAACAAATTGTTATAATTATGTCAGGAGCAGCACTGTTATGCCAAAGATTGTTGATGTGAAACACTGTAGCATGGCAACCTCTCACAAAAAAGAAACACTGGAGAGTGAAATGAAGATAGTAGGAGAATCAGACTTTGACCAGCAGCCCAGTAATCAACCAAACTGTTACAAACATATTGTCACAAATGTGCCTCAAAAGGCCTGGTACTGTACACCTTTAACCATTTTAATTAAGATATTAACACTACATGGTCATAATCAAAGAAAGATGTGTCTGTATTTGTACTGTGTGGGTTCTGATTTGTGGAGTTTAAAATAATTTATAACACATTAACAAGAAGCTTCTGTCGCACAAAATGATTAATTCTTTGATCAGGCTGCTTGTGTGGTCCTTTCCTCCATTCTGCACACTCACACACATTTCACAGATCTCAGGAAACACATGTTGCGATGCTCCCTGGTGCCACACACACCTCTACCTGTCATCTCTCAAACCAGCATGGTAAAGCCAGTGCCGCTCCCCACAGGCAACACAGCAAAAGCTGGAATCAGTGCCCCTATCCTCTCATCTGCTCTTCTTGCTTCATCATTTGTTCTCCTCTCTCAAAGAGCGAGGGATCTCTCTGCTTATCTCGGCATGCCTGTCATGCCGACGGAGCAGTTATTATCACCTGCTCCTTGCTTGAGTCTTCCAAGAGCCAAAGGAACACCTTGCTAATCAGCCCCTTACTGTCATGCCTACTCATATTCTGTCTAGCTAACATGACAGTCAACACAACAAGGGCAACAACACACAGCCAGAGATAAACTTTATCAACAGATGAAACATTGTCTGGTTGGAAAAAAAACAAAAAACCCCCAAAAAAACAATAAAGAAGAACAAGAGGGTGATACAGCTTAAGTCAGCGCCCACTTCTTAACAAGCAAACAAAGGCTTATGCAAACAAGTCTATTAGCCTGTCACCGTGCCTCTGCGCATGTTTAAATCAAGCCTGTGAGGAATGTTAATTGTACATAATCTTCATGTTTCTAAGCTAAGGCCTACAACAGAGATAATTGTTAAACAGTTCATAAAAATTTACCTTTAATCTTTTATGATCATATTTGATAAGCATCATTGCAAATGAGGTGAAATGAGGTGCAGTTTAGCCTGCAGAGTGCTCTTACTTAACCTGTACCAAAACAAAATAGTTCATTTCAATGCATTTGAATAAGAGCTCCTTGCCAAAACTTAAGTACATTATCATTTCAGAAGGTAATTTGCAATGTAAAATCTACAACAAGCAGCCTGGTCATATGTAACCCATATCTATGCAAATATGTATGCTTCAGCTCCCACTAGTGTTATATTGCAATTAAATTGCAAAAACTAATTGTAAACCTAGGAGTGTGCCACTGAACACAAATAAAACCAGCACTCCACACCTTCCTACATATTCTGCTTTGACGCCAGGTCCTCTGCAGGTGACCACATGGTGAGGACACGGGACTTAAATCACCATTTCTCCTCGCAGCATGTGTTAGCAGTGCCTCAGGATGCCAAGTAGCCAATCTCATGTTGAACTCTACTTGTACGATCCGAGGTGTTACTATGACTAATGTTTGAGTAACACACTGTTAGAAGAGGAGTGAATGCTGGTGAGGCAATGAGTTCTTGTCAACAAATATTTTCTTTGTTTCTGTGTAGTGATGTGTTAACAGAATTTTACAGTTTGCCAAAGCAAAAATGTGGAAAATGGCTCCTGAGGCTCTAATGTGATTCTGTTATAGCTGCAAATTATTTATGCAAAAATACAGCCATCTTGTCAGTGTCAGAGACAAGAAGTAGAGTAGAAAATCCAATTTCCTCTAATTGAGAGGCTGTATGAACTTCACTGAGCTGCTCAACAAACACAAACATCACATCAGATAATCCGAATTACTTAATTCCTCAAACTTTTGCAGATGGAAACAGCTTCTTACTGCCACTTCAATGCAGAAGTCATCTGTCCTGCTTTAGTTTTCCAACCGTGAGGCCTTGCTCCAGCCATCCACTTCTACCACACACTACAAATTAGCACACTCATACTTTTATGGCTCATGACATGAAGAGAATGCGTTTTTACTTACGGTCATTGCAAAATGAGCCTCCATAGGACGTCATGGTGCAGTCGCAGGTGAAGCCCTCCCACTGCTGGAGACAAACCCCCTGATGGTAGCAGGACTCCTCCGTACAGGTGGTACTGGGTCCTAAAGGAATAACCAAAGACATAGTTTAGTCATTAGCTTTGAATTCATGGATGTATTAAAAATAATACATTAGACACAGAAGCTCAAGGTTGGGGAAAAAAAAAAAACATTGTATAGTAATACCAGCTGACCCAGAAAAACAAACCAATTTTATGGCATTTGTGCAGTCACTCGGCACTGACAGCTCAGGGAACTCTATTAAGCAAGTGTTTTGATGTTCATTAAATCATTCCCCGAGATGTGTAAGAGCTGCTAGTACTAGAGCTGTCAATCACTCAGAGTAAATACTCTTTACCTGCAACTGCTGCAGGTTAAGAATGACTGGTGAAAAGAGATAGGCATTAAATACCACTCAACAAATAGCTCAAAGGATCAGTACTATGAAACTGAAAATTAATGTACATTTGTTCATTTGGACATTCTGAGATCCTGATGCCATACAGTGATCAACTGGGTGTTTAAAAAGGCAACTGATCAGATACATTAACATGATAAATGAATACATCCAGTCCACATCAATGTGAGTATTGTTTTTCTCTTGACAAATTCTATGCCCTTCAAGCACAAATAACCACAGTGCACACCTTGAATAAACAGCAAAGCTTACTGATTTGACGCTAATTCTCACTAACAGTAACACAGTAACCATAAATATTCCACAGATTCAAAGTGACTAGATTAATGTCACTTAGGCTACGTTCAGACTTCAGGCAAATGTGGCCGAAATCCAACACATATCTGATATTTTGCAATGCGACTTCAATCTGAACGGCCGGGTCGCACTTATCTGACCTTTACGTCATAGAAATGTGACAAAGGTCTCAATTCTCCATACTTACTTTTCAGGACCTCTTTTGTGCATGCGGGTCACTTCAGGGTAGCATTCACTTCATACTCAAAACTGATAGAAGTCCCATTTAATGTGTAATATGAACGAGCACACAAAAAAATCGGATTTCACCAAAAAATCTGAATAGTGCATTAAGACCTGCTGTCTGAACGTAGGCTTAGACATATGTTCAAATTTAATTTTACCAGAATTCAAGGTTGAAAGCTGGTGTAATCATCATACTAGGGATAAATCTGAATTGGAAATGACTCAGGTCTCAGAGTTAGCTTAGTTTAGTGTGTCCTGTATATTTGTGCATGTTTTGGAGGGGTTCCCTCCCACCGTCACACACGGCTGAAGACTTTTAAATTGTCAATTAGAAACTCCACCATTGTAATTTCTCTGTGGAATTCCAGCCACTTACTTACACAGGCAATGTGACAGATTGCTTTGAGACCATAGATTTCCTGTGAAAATTATACATATAGTACTACTGACCAAATAGGCATTGTCAAATGCAAAGGGGCAATTTAGAAAATAATTAAGCATGTATTTGCCTTTGCTGACTGTGTGTTATTAAATGCTAATATAACTGATGGAAAAAGAAAAAGTCATTGATTTGCTTTCTTTAGAACCTTGTTTTCGATTGCTCCCAAAATTAGATGGAAAAAGCTGAAAAAAGCAGATATAACATTAGGATGCAGATCAAGGCTTATGCAAGAAGACGGGTTGCAAATTAAATGTGTGTGGTGGCTGTCATGTTATTGGTGGTGGAAATTCTAATTAAAATCTCAATTAAACACAAACATTTCTAAAGAACTATGGTTCAGTGCCAGACTAATTTGCTTTCACATAGATAAACAGACATCTCACTGTGCCATTTACAAATGCACCCCCCCCCCACCCATACACACACAACCTGTGTAAATAAATGAAATACAACTACAAAATTTAAAAAAGAAAGATAAACCTATGACAACGTTTATTTTGACCTAAAAAGGCAGTTTCAATTCAATGTCATTTCCTTTTTATTGGCTTGTTCTGGTAGCGCTCCTTACCATGATAATTGTCTCATTAATTACTCACTAATAAAAAGCCCCCTTAAGGTGCTAATTAGGCATATTGTCAAAATTAATAACCAAGTCATGTAATTGCTTTCTTACTCTTCCTTCAAGTATTGATTGGCCACAGAGTACCTGACTGAAAACCTGTTTGTAGGAGCCTTGAGTTTGTTGGAGCATGAAACTCCATCTGCTGCATTTGTTCCAAATGTTCAACAAACACGGCACAATATAGGAAGCCACTAAACCCTACACCACAGTAAAAAACAAATGTCACCTGTGAGTATGATTAACAGCTGGATTGTAAAGGAAACATCTGCTCACAAAATAGTAGAGAAGAGCCCAGCACAGTGCTCCAGTGGAGATCTGGCTCAGATTTTGATTTATAATAACATAAATACAAAATGCTACAAATAACATGTGCTTGTTAGACTTTGCATGTTATGTTTTAATAGGTAATAATCCTGATACTGCTTCTTTAAACATGGATGCAGCTAGAAATATTCATGCTTCTCTAGTTGCAATAGCTATACTTGTATCTTTTTTTTTTTTATTCCCAATTTGTACAATGATAGTTAGGTGTAATTTATGACCGTCTGTCCAAGCAGGTTCCTTACTAAGCTACTCTGAGTCAGCAGTAATGTTTATGTAGCTGAACTCTTGGGTTCACTCTCCTTCCTTTTTCCCTTCTTGGTCTTTGTTGTTGTTGTGATCCGCTGAGTCAGTGGAGAACTACAAGAACATGTTCTGTGTCCTGGCCTTTGTCTGCCTTCAAGTCTTGAGAGACTAGACCAGCAGGCACCTCTGACCACACTATATCCCCAGTATACCGACTAACAATGACCTCAGAACCAAGTCGGTCAGAACTTTGGCAGTGATCCATGCACAGGACACCGTAGCATTCTGGAAAAAGTCATCTTCATTACTCCTGCTATGGCTTCAGTAACCCAGAAAACTTGCCAACTTTTTGTAACTGACTGTAAGCTGAAGAAGATTAATCAAAACAGAAAAACTATTAGATATAAAACTGTCACTTAACTGAAATAATGCTCATAGAATTTAGCTTCTCTGGTGCATAGCAAAAAACTAATATTCTAATTATGAATTTCATTATAAATGAAGTATTCACAACTGATGCATTTCTGTTATATTAGCAAGGCAAGATACAGATTTACAACAGCCTCAGGTCGCAGTATCCTATTATCTGTCAAAAAGGCCCAGCCTTTAAAACTGGCCAATTACTACTGCTCAGCTCTCTGGGATATACAATCATTAAGTAATATTAGCATGATGATAGCTTAATGCAGTTTTAAACTGTGTTTAGAGCGAAGTAATTGTGGTGTATAACTGTAGGCAGGTAATAAGGCTGGCTGGCAGAAGTGGCAGCATTAAAGATCAAGGGAGGGAGCTGGATCGGTGTTGCATCGAGCTGGCCAGTGCAGCCCTAAGGGAAATCAAGTCTTTGCTCTGTGACGCTCAGTGCGCCATTGAGACATGGTGGTGTGAGGGGGTGGGGGTATTGTGTGTTGAAGAGAAAATGCTATGGCCAAAGTCCACTTCTACATTCAGGATTAAGTACATGGAGCCACATAGCCTGAGACACATACAGCAGAGGTGAAAACATAAGAAAGGCCCAACCGATGATACAAAAGCCAATGAGGGGTTGGTGTCACTGAGATTAACTCCACTGACAACAACATTAGAGGAGAGAGAGAGAGAGAGAGAAAGAGAGAGAGAGAGAGAGAGAGAGAGAGAGAGAGAGAGACAGAGACAGAGACAGAGAGAGACAGACAGAGAGAGAGAGAGAGAGAGAGAGAGAGAGAGAGAGAGAGAGATACCTCCCTCATGTCGGTTTTATGCGACAATAGAGAGAATATACAGAGGACGTACAGCAGGTTTCAGTGGTAAAGTCTCACCAGAGCTGGTTTACAGCATACATCAGGGAACAACAGACAGAGAAATACACAGTTACTGTATGGTATTTTGATATTGAAAGCTCTGTGCATGCAGTGAACAGAGGTGTGGGTTTATCCACATCATGGATAAAAGCACATCCAATTTATTATTCTAAATCAATAACAAAAAATGCTATTTCAATCAAAGTATCATATCATCAATTTATTTATCAAACAGATGAACAGTATTGAAAATAATGATTATTTTAATTTTAGTCATCTGTAAGAAGAAACAGAGTGAGACCACATGGTGTATTTAATAATATGATCACATGATAAACTGTAAACTACAAAAGCACTTGAAAGCAATGTAATTTGATTTTCCCTTGGTGAATCTGAGGAGAGGTGTTGTTGATTTACCATTTATTTTGAATTCAAAAACAAATTCATCAATTAATTTAAGAAGTAGAAAAAAAAAAGTCCTCACCATCGCAGCCTCGTTCCACCTGGCCCACCCTGTGGAGGGCATCTGCGATCAGGTCGGGCAGTCTCCCATTCAGGTCCACGGAGGCCAGACAGCCCTGGTACCCGTCCCGGGATGCAATCAGCTTGGGCAGATTGCTGTACATGCTCTTTGTCACACCACCGATGTACAGCTCCCCTGTAAAGCACAATCATGAAATAAATACATGAGAACTTTTTTTGTCACAAAATATTGTTTTTGACAGGTAGGGGAAAAATATACAGCAATGGGACTGTGATGGTCCATCAGGTGGACAACTGATGAAAAAAACAACAAAACAAGTGAACATCCATGCTCAATATTCAATTTGGATAATTTAAACACTTGGTCTCATAAGATAATGACAAAAACTTAAGCCAAGAAAGTGGTCAATTAGCCAGTCTTGTATAGGATACAGTTTTTGATTAAAGTTAACCTTTGCAGCTAAATTTGTTCATCAGCTTTATCTGATCCTTTTGTGCTCATCTTTGTTGTATAAAAGTAAATGTCAATTAAGTAATTTAATTACATGGGTTCTATGTTTGTCAAAAGGAGGTGGTCACCAAGGGAACATGGCTGTGTTCTGCTAATGTATATGGTACACTGTACTGTCAGTTCTAGTTTTGTTTTATTCTAAATCACCTGCTTGATGTAAAATGTCTCCTAAGGGTTGTTATTATTAAAAGCCAAATGAGCAGGTTTCTAACCCATTTGTTGCATACACTGGTTACACCTCAATAAGACTGCGCATTGGAGTGTAGCTGATCGTCTGGGAAAGATTCCAGATGCAGGTAGCAGACAGTAAATATTGGCGTCACCAAGAGAGAGAGGATTGACATTTTAAAGGCAGGCAGTGTGAACGTTGGGAGCTATGCTCCTGAGAGACGTCCCCTGACAAAATGCTTGTCATTACAGAGGCGATTACATGAATTAAAGTAGCAGCTTGCAGTTGACGTGGATAGATCGTACAGCATCCAGCCTGCACCACTGAGAGTGACATTTGATGCTTCACTGAAACTATACCCTGTAGCCCACCGGGAGAACACCACAGCGATATTTTCTAATAAAATATAAAAATTTTGCAAGTCTTCAATGAGACAACTATGCTGAATTATGGAATATCTCAGCATTCGAGTACAATTAAAGTCTATTTACATTAAAACATAAAAAGGACAAATCCATCCACTTTTAAGCCCAATTATTTTCTCTTCCTCCCTCAACCTTCTGTTCTGTAGAGTTGTGCAAAATTGCCAAGTGAAATTATGAAAAACACAAAGAGGCCTTTGATGTAAGTGCATATGAATAAACACGGGTTGAAATGCTTCAGGCAGTTCTCATCAAACTCCTACTTTATGCTTCATCTTTAAGTAGGCAGAAAATGAACATCCGGCAAAACCTTTCACACAGAGGTTCAGATCCTGCTGCACAGATAGAACCATAACAAAAATGGAAAAAATATATATTTCAGACGCAAAAAAATACTTTCAACTTCACACTCTGAGAGGCAATGAGCCACAAGGTCAATTATATGTGGACTTTTTGTAATGGAATGA
>JAPTMW010147147.1:0-10467 GCA_029822955.1 Ostorhinchus angustatus
GAAAAATTACAAGACAAGTCCAGCAAGAAATGTTTTAGTGTCCAACTTGGTGGAATTGAGTCAGGCTTTTTCCTGGAATCAAGGTGGTACCATCCTTAATTAGTATTTCCCTTCAGTACTTATTAATAACAGTTATCATGTTTTGAAAAAATGGTAATACGTTAACAAATCAGCAACATCTGGAAATATAAAGTAATGTTTCTGTGGTTAGACTCACTGAATATCTTACTTGCCTCTTTATAGCATATAGCAGGGGTGTCAAACTCATTTTAGTTCAGGGGCCACATTCAGCCAAGTATGACCTGAAGTGGGCCGGACCACTAACGTACTAGCAGTGGAAAAAAGTAAAATTACATTATAATAATGTTTACGTCTACAAAGTTTCATTAAAGATGTGAATAACACAAACAACCTGAAATGTCTCAAGAAATGTAAGTGCAATTTTAACAATGTTATGCCTCAGTTTATCATTTACACATGTAAATTACAGCTAACAGATCACTGTGAATCTACAAATACACAAAACATTTAGTAACAGGCAGAATATTGGTAAAATTGCACTGAATTCTCATAAGACATTTCACGTTGTTCATATTTGTTCAGATTACTCACATTTTTTGTGAAAGGATAGTTTCTAAATGTCAACATTTTCATGTAATTTCACTTTTTTTAACACTAAAACAAAAAGAAAAATTTTGAATTGTCATTATTTGTAGGTTATTATAGTATTTTACTGGTCTGATCCACTTTAGATCAAATTGGACTGAAAGTGGAACCTGAACTAAAATGATTTTGACATCCTTGAATGTTAATATCTTCAATGTAATTTTGACATTTCACAAATTCATCCCAAGGGCTGGATTGGACCCTTTGCTGGGCTGGTTTTGGCCCGTGGGCTGTATGTTTGTCACCTGTGGCATATAGTGTATAAGTGTGGTAAAAGATTGCCGTGGCACCTTAAATTAAAGCTTGACAGCCTTTTTCTACATCTATAAAGTATTATTTCCAAAATACTGTACAGGGTGTTCATAAAGTCTCTGTACAAGTTAGTGATTTGTTTACACAAGCAAATCAATTGACAAATCACAAAATTATCACAAAATGAAAAGTAGATATTGAAGTTTTTTGCTTCATAATACACCTCTGTATGTGCACCATTATTTGCACGAAGCACATCAAGATGGCACTGGATTTCTTGCCATATTTGCTGTAGCATAACCTCATCAATGGTGGCAATAGCATCGGTTATCTTTAACTTCAGGTCGTTGATGTACCGTATCTTTATTCGATAGACGATACCTTTAACATAACCCCATAGACAGAAATCCAGGGCAGTGATATCTGGTGAAGGAGGTGTCCAGGGCACTGGGCCGTCCCTTCAATCCTCCGGTCTGGAAATGTTTGATTTAGGAACCCACTAACATGTAGTCTCCAAAGTGGTGAGTTATTCGCAGAGTCTGCGTGTCCGATTTTGTTTTCCATAAACCATTATACACATTACACCTTTTCTCAAGCCACTTTAGCCCATTTTTGGGGGTTTATTAAACAAAACCTATTTCGTCAACATTGTACCTGAAATACACAAATCCAATGTGATTAAAAACTTTTGCAACCACTGAGTACATAGAACAAATCTGATTAACATATGTGATCAATTGCTTTTGTAATTTTTTTTTTTTTTAATTGTAAAGAGACTTTCTGTATACTGTCACTACATTGGCATAATGTTGGAATTGCAGGTACAAGTGAGTGCAAAGCATTTAAGACAATTCAGGAATTTTTCAAGAGCTGGAGGTGGCCAAAAATTTGACAGCATTAAAATTTGTGTTGTTTTTGTCTCTGCAGGATGTGGATAAGCCTTGTGACACTGTCCTGCAGCAGGTCTCCATCGAAGAGATTCTGGAGGAACAACGGCTGCAGCAGCAAGCCAAACAGGAGACGGAGAAAGTCAAAATGCAGGTCCTGAAAGACAGAGGCCTTTCCATACCCAAAGCTGATAACTTAGACGAATACTAACACCACCTTGATTCCATTGCTCATTTGCTATTGGACTGAACATTTTTGTCTTTTTTTTTTTTTATGTTAATCACGAGGGAGCATGATCATGTGTTGTTTTTTTAGGTACAAGGCAACATCTTGTGGAGCCTTTATACTGTATCAGTTTAATTTCAACTATTTGGAGAAAAAATGTGTCGGGTGCTCTCAGGTTTGCAGATCATGTTGGGGGGAAAAATGAAACCTATGTGTCGACGATCACTATGTTGTCAACTTAGCATTTATGTTACAGCAGCACTTTGGATTCTCTGGACTCGGGAATATATTGAGTCTTTTTAATTTGGAGACATGTAGGCCTATTCTTGACAAAAATGACTGGCTATTCTCCATTAAATGTTTAGTTTTTCATTAAGAAAGGCCTGCCTTTATAAATTTGTCATGTCTGATCTGTTTTGTTTATAATTGTACCACTGAATTGATGCATTGAAAATATGTTAAAAGCTTAAATATGTGGGTAGATGTTTGTTTAGAGAAGAGAGTGTTTTCCACTGTGAAACATGCAGACAATGTTGTATTGAAGGTAAGCTCTGTTCATTTGTTACCAAATCTAAAAGGGCCTAATTCGTTTTGTGCATATGACATATCAGTGCATCGGGCAAACTAATATCCTGTTCATGAAGATAAAGCACATCCAGATAATAGATCCTAAATGCCTTCATCAGTCAATAACCTTGTTAATCACTGGAACAGAGACAGGAGGTAAAGTAAACAGCCCATCAGAGACAGATCGAGAAAGCTTTGAAACATCCTACAGCTGCCTGCAGCAGTGTGCAGGGCGGCTGTACTCTGACTTGCTGCCTAACATGAATTCTGAACAAATAACTATTAAAGAAAACAGCCTGAAGTAGAAAGCACTCAGAGAACAAACCTTTGCCAATGCAGCCAATTCCCCACAACAGTCACAGTGGCCTCAAAGAGACAACATAAGTCATTATATTGCATTCTTAAGGATAACGATCAAAAGATACCTCATTTAAAATGTGAAAGAAGTCAGTGCACAAAATCATCTAATTGGATGCTGTGACCTCCACATCTTTCATGGCCAAACTTTTTGTGCTGCTAGAGCTAGACAGTATACATGCATGTGGTAAATTGCATTTAAGAAAAATCTGCTGACTTTTGACAGGTATATTAACAAATCTGACCCTGAATAGTCTGTAGTCACTAATATCATCAGACCTACACAAAAAAGCAGGAAGATGTGTCCAAAAATAATGGATAACAGACATGAATGGATGCAAAAACATAAGCAGATGGACCTGATACATGTCAGAACCTTTGTAATCTATTCTTAAAAATCTCTAAGCGGCATTTAGTCTTGGTTTATTATTTGACATCATCATAGAAAGTAAAGGATTTTTGTGATAATACAAATGCAGCAGTCATTCTAACCGTGTGATGAGATTATTTCTAATCATTTGGAAAATCCCTTTCTTCATTTATCGGAGTTATACCATAGACAGAGCTGTTGATCACATTGAAAACCTACTCACACATGCAAATAGGAATTTTTATAGTTCAATTATGAGATTTCCAAGCTTACTGAACTGCTACTAGAAAATAACTATAAAATGTATAGGTGTCTTCTTTATTATAATAAGATCCTCACAAACATAACCAAAACTAGAAAGACATATACAGTATTTTGTTGCTTCCATGTGACTGTGGTATCATGTAGGATTTGTGCCACAAGGGGGCGACTATAATTTTCTTAACTGATATTTCTGCAGCAATAATTGTTATTAATTTTAACCTTAATTCTATTCTCACAGTGGAGAAAACCTTTAATTATTAGAAGGAAAAGACTGATGACGTTACAACAAGGATGCAAGCAAATATCCATATATTTAGTGTAAAAAAAAATAGATGTGTGGAATTAGATACTCAATTTGTGAACATGTACTGATGCTTTCTTTGGGTGGGCTCTCGGGGATCTGGAATTGGATGATGTTAATAAGTGATAAAGCCTCACAATAAAGCAGGCTTGGGTCGAGGAAATGCAAGTCGTGGAAGGTCTGTGCACAACGACACAGTGTGAGATGAGGTTTAATAACAGAAATGAATGGAAACATTTGGTCACATGGTGGGAATTGAGACTGAGAATACCCTGTGTCGGTATTTTTTTAATGAAGTGCATCCTTCAACTTGTTGTTTTTGGGACCTACCAGAATAAAATCCTCATAGCAGTAGCATTGCTTTTATTCTGGTGGCTTGGCTTCTTCTCTGTCCGAGTTGTTTCTGTCTCTGGCTTGACGCAGCCGTGACACAAGCCCAGCCCATTTTGATTACGCACCAACAGGGGAGGGGGGCACGCTGATGTCCTCTCTGGTGCACTCAGCCAACCCCTGCTGTTGTAATGTAAAGCTGGTACCAACCTGGTGTACGGCTGTCCAGAACACGTAAAAAAGGACCCGGTTTGCATACATCGGTGTATCCATCTTGAGTATTTTCTGCGTCGGTGAGGTTCCGGTGCCAAATTACGCATGGAATGGTTTTGGGGGGATTGGAGTAGAAATGCAGCGCCGCACTTCCAGCCCACAACAAGAACCATGCCCAGCTTACATTGCAAGCAAATCTATGACATCCTGTTTTATCCCTTACGACTTTGATATGAGTGAAATTTGCTCGGATACCGACGAGGAATAAAGAAAACACAGCATACAAGCTCAAGGACGCTGTTTTCGCTGCAGACGCTTGTGTACCGAAAACCTCTGCATTTAGGATTTTTTTGATGGAGCTGGAGAACATAGTAGCCAACACTGTACTGCTGAAAGCGAGAGAGGGTAAGTTGACACATAAAAGAGCCAAGTGCAAACAGTAAGTAAGCCTCATTTTTTGCGCGCAATACGCAGAGAAGGTGGGAATAAACGTATTGATGACGGCGGTGCCACTGGGCTCATTACAGCAGGTAAATCCTCCGGATGCAACAGAAAAGAAACCTTATGCAATGTCACAGGCAACACCGACATGTCTCATTTGGGAATGTGTTCGCCAGATGTCAGTTTTAACCTGAGATCCAGACTGTGGGTGATTTTATGTGCATCGTTTTTTGACAGCTTCTATGCGTTTTCCCACATATGTAAAGGGAGGAGGGGGCATCTGCCTCCCACATCCGCTTTCGCTGTCTGTGCAAATGAATGCGCTCTTTCGCAACATTATACATGCTGAGGCACACATTGAAACAGGGAATATCTCCTTTCTAGAGGGAATAAATGAGTGTGGGCTGGCTGGCATTTCAACGGTGATCTAATGACGTGACTGGTGTAGAAATCCACGGGGATTGCACAGAGACTGGTTTATCAGCGTGTGAAGGCCAGATCATGTATGCAGTTTGATCATGTAGTTTGAGATATAATGGTATTTATTGTTATTAATGCCTGGTTCTGGGGAAAGCAGGGTCGTTCTGAGGGCAGATGGAAAGCCTGAAGGTAAACATTATACAGTCTGACTCCATGATTGTTTCTAATGAATGGGAACTAGTCACTGGTAAGGCATGGGCATTAAACATGCACTTTAGTTCCAGTTTTAAGGGGGGAAATTAATTCTCATATCTTCCCTTTTCACATATGATGATACCCAGTGACTAAATATAGATGTGAAGTGTAATTGGCACTCAGTTGAATTCCCCTCGGGCATCTGGGCCTGATTGTTGGAAACTAAGGGGTTAAAGATAAGCACTCAACCATCATGCCAAGTATATTTCAGAAAATAAAGATATGATCATTTAAAATCAATACTAAATTCCAAGTGAGTCAGTTGTGGTCTGTCAATGTGCACACACTCCTATACAGAAGTTTTCTAGCAGAATGTGGTTTCATGTGGCAACAGCTTCTGTGGACGGTGACGCAGGAGAAAACTGTGCCTCTGAGCCTGTTTCATTTATCTCAAAGTAATAATTGGGGGAAAAAAAGGGCAGTCTGCAGAGAAAGTTGCATGGGACTTGAAGGAATAATCAAGTAAAACAAGGATCTGACATGTTGTCAAAATCCATCTGAAAGATGCATCTGCCTGTGGGTCAGACTGGACATGTATTTTGTAGGAGCGGACTACACAACTAGGGCGAGTGAATTAAACTTCATGAATTAATAAGAGTGGTTAATGAGCCATGACAGATCTCGCTTGTCCCAGCTGCTTCATTGGTGCTCATCCAGTCTCTGTCCTGACTGTGTGTGGGAGAGAGAAGGCCTTTTTACAATTTCACATAAAAGGATGAGATGCTTCTTTGACTTAATAGCTGAAGCACTTCATCAGCTGCTGTAGAAATGGCTTTTTTCCCCCAAAATGCAGCCATGTGAGCGCAGATAAACAGTTACTATTAGCTGCACTGTTCATTCAAACATGTCACAGGTTGTTACCAGTGTGTTATTGGTTGTGTTTGTCTGAATCATTAGTGGTTTTATCTTACGAGGCTCAGTGCCAAAGGCTGTGCTGATGGTAGTTACTCTCCTACTGCTCAGTGTTATGAATCAGAGTACAGTATAGTTTACACAGAGGCTCATTTTAGGTCACATACCAGGAACAGTGAGAGAATGTGAATTGAGCGAATAAAGAGTGTTTATTCCTGTTTGTTTATGGGAGAGTGTCTTGAGCCAGGGCTTGAAAAGAGAGGCATGCATCCTCTATCCTACAGCTCCCAGGGACATACAACAGGAAGGCCCAGTTTACACTCCGATCTTTGCCTGTTTATGCCGCCGTCCTTGTACTTCTCAAATCAGTAAAACAGTGTGAGTGGCAGCGAAGCATAGAAATAAAAAAGCTATTGATATCCTCAGGCCAGGAGCAGAAAACGGGGTCTGTGCCAACTTTTCGTCGCTCTTTGGCTTTTCTGAGTCAGTGCTGAGTGATCTGACAGCGCTGCTCTCGATTTTTAGAGCCAAGTTCACAAGAATGCTCATTATTACAACCTAGAAATGGGTGAGTCCTGCTTGTGGATCCGGACCAGCTGGGACATGTTTAAAATGTTTAGGTGAAGCTGGACTTGAGATCAATATGCCGTTTCATGTTAATCACAGAGCAGAAAATATAACATGTTTAGATTTTCCAACTGGCTTCCAAAGCAGCGCCGACCATATTGAACCATCTCATTAAGTAGTCTTGACCGCTCTCTTACATAAAGCCAAATGGTATTATACACACATCAGATAGACGCAGCCCATAAGCTATTTAATCAAATTGATAGTTACATAACAAACTGAGTGGGCTACTGCCATCCGAGCTCCATCTTCCTGTGGAGCTGCTCTGCGGAAGATACTTCATGGATGATGAGTATGAAGTGAAATGAAACACCCCGATCTCTACAGTGGTCATCTGAGTATCATCTGACAGCTACTGTTAACCATGTCAGAGTGGCAGGAAATGCTGATGTGCTGATATGAGAAGCTAAAGTCAGTTGAAGTAAATCGGGGGTCACAGCAGATCAGATAGAGTTCTACTAAATTATCAGTCTCATATGATTGATACGTTGTTTAACAGGAGATCAGTTTGTGCCTTTGCAGTGTCGTCTGGGAAACGTATAGACAGAGGGAGCCCATTTAATACTGAGGTATAGAACAAGTTTTAACTCTGCGTGAGTTGTGTGGTCCTGTGTGTCTTTTATTTATTTATTTTTTATTTATTTTATTACTTTTAACTATTTGATTTTATTATTTTATTTTGAGCATTGTTGTAGTTTTATGTATTGATTGTGCAGCACTTTGGAAACGCTGTTGTTGTTTAAATGTGCTATATAAATAAAGTGGATTGGATTGAAGTTTATATAGGGGTGTAAGAAAATATCGGTTCTGCGATATATTGCGATATTTCAATTCAGGATACTGTATTGATATTTAAAAGTGCTGTATTGATATTTTAGGTATTTATTCAAATGCAGATATGGTTTATTGGTTTATTGTTTTTCTTTTTTGTTTATATTTTATTTATTATTATTAATGACATATTATTACTATGTCAGCCCGGCCATGAACTGGCAACATGTCCAGGGTGAACCCCGCCTTCACCCATAAGTCGCTGGAATAGGCTCCAGCGACCCCCGTGACCCTAGTGAGGATGAAGCGGGTTCAGATCATGAATGAATGGATATTATTATACGTAGTTTTATTAAATAATGATTATTTGAAGCATCCTAAAAGCACTTTTTTTGTGTCTGAGAGAGGCAGATGTTAGTTCCTTTATTGGGATTGTACAAAAATAATGTTACAGTGTTGGTTATGAACTAATAGAATATGAACGTTTGAGCAGGATCTTAAACTGTATTGTCTGTAAAACATAATTTAAGTTTTTACAGATGAAAATTTTGTGATATAGCATTAGATCCTGTTCTGATCAAATAAAAATGTTTAGTATTTGTGCATATTTCTGGTGTAACTCAATTCTTCCCGTAAATAATTATTTAAAAAAAGAAACCAAAAAAAACTAAACAAAATTGCCTTGTTAACAGTATCATGATGTATCGTGAGATATTGTATCATATCGCCAGATTTTTGCCAATACACACCCCTTAAGTTTATGTGTATGTTAGCACATGAGAGGCAGGAGGCTGAATTCATTTGTTGGAGTGAAACGTCAGTGCAGAAGACCCCAAGCTTATTATATGTGTGTACCTCTGCCTCAGCCTGCCTCCCCATTCACAACACTTTCTGGCAGCCGTCGTAGATTCCAAACCAGGCGAGCGGACATCATCTGCTGTCGAACTGAATGAGAGTAAAGGGGAAAAACTTCACCGTTGCATCCAGATGCCTTTCTTGAATTGCTGTAACAGAGCTGGGGTATTTAGTTTGGACTCATAGACTGAATTCCACTTCGCTGCCTGCTGGCTTTTTCATCCATGCTGTCGCGTCTTGGCTGTTGCGCAAGTAAAAACCAAGTTAAAATCATTAGTAAAACCACTTAATACCGCAGCAGTCATTGTTACTAAATGTCTTAATGGTGTGGAGGTAAAAGGACCAGGGGGATTTACTCAGATGAAAAAATGTCAAGTTTATTTCCAGGTAACTAAGGTGAAGCATGATGATGGGAGCATGTCAGTGGTTCTTAACCTTTATTTTCGTCTTAGCATTTCCTCAAACAAAACATTGTATCATTCAAGAAGCCTCCAGACAGACATGTTTTAGAAGGCTTTTTGTTCTCTACAGTGATTCCTTTGTTTGTTTTTGACCCAAAGATGAAACCAGTGGATTCATATACTGTTCGATCAACATGTTTGAGTTCTTATCTATAGTTAAATGATATTTATAACACAGTGAAAACAATCAGATTTTAATCATTTGTAGTTTGGTCCAACCAGCACGGGTCCAGATTAAGGTGACATTTGATACATGAAGGATTTGTTTCCATTTTAAAATCCCTGCATGATTAGTTCCTAAATATGATAGTATCTCCTCAATTGGGATCATCCAAAGTGCAATAGGATTGTCATAGGATTTGGAATGAGATTGCAACAAGCCCTGATTGGATTTTGCTGTCCTTGCACTACAAGAAGCCACACATGATACAAGATAAGATGCAATATCAGGCATGAGGTATTTGTCTGTGCAAGCGATTTGTGTGGGCTCCAAACATTTGTGGTGACCTCCAGCCCCTTCTGCAGCAGGCAGGACTCGGTGTTGCTTCATCATGTGATGTTACAAGTCTCAGCAAGTCGGGAGAGCTTCTGCTGTCGGCAGGGGTAAATGGACTCCCATGCAAATGAGCCAAGTATCTCAACTGTCAAACACCCAACACAGGTCTCTCTGTGCCAGTAGAAATGATACACAGTGGATTCTTTTGCGTCTTTTCATCGCACATAAACTTTCTCCCTCACTTCCACTCTCCAACATGAGTGCTTCTCCCTCAGGACTCCTCTGAAAGGACAGAGCCATGACATAATGCTGTAGACTTTTATTGGGAAGACAACTGGAGAGCATTAATGGAGGGGAGAGTAAAATATACAAGAGCGCCTGTCATTTCCGAATACTACTGATGGGGAAAGAAAAGAAAATCTAAAAGGAAAGTCAACACAATTTTACATCATTTGGATACTAGCCTTGCACATCTTATATTTAACACTACACTCAGAGGGGTTTCACATTCATTATTTAAACTCAAGTTATTAACAGTTTCACTTCTTTGCATGCGGTCTTCAGCTAAGACATAACATTCAGCGGTGTTTAGGTTGGTGGTACTGCTGTAAATTTAACAACCAGTGACCAACACACACACATTTTCAGCCTACAAGATAGATATGATTATGTTAAGCTCAGGCATTTGCACATACATATGCATAGGAAACTGTACTGTAGAGTTATAGGTTCTAGTAAAAGCCCTTCATTGGCTCCCAGTTGCTTTCCGCCTTGCATGGTCAGGCTCCTTCCTATGTTACAGACTTGTTATGTCCCTATAACCCCTCTCGGAGGCTTAGGTCGTTGGATCAGAACC
>JAPTMW010147388.1:0-16953 GCA_029822955.1 Ostorhinchus angustatus
AGGGGGAGGAGGAAGAGGGGGGAGGGGGGTGTCACCCACCATCCTGCGCCTTTGGGTCCTCCTAAACCTGTGGCACAGTCCAGACCTTTCTGCTGGAAAATTCCTTGAAACTGATTGCAGATCAGATTCAGACATGGTATATATATATATATTTGTTGTTGTTGTTGCTGCAAGGCTGACTGAAGTGGCTATTTCTGCAAAACATTTCACACGAAATAGTTGATTTCAATTAATTTCTATTTATTTTTGCTTTTTTTTTTTTTTTTTTTTTTTTTTTTAGAAGTAGACGCATTTACATTAAGTTAGACGCAGCTGAGGGAGGGAGAGTAACTCAAGTCCACGGGCTTCTCTGGTCCACTGCGTCCGTTTGCATGTAATTAAATAGCGGCCGTGCGCACTTATCAGTCACATCTGACAGTGGAGGATCTGAAAGCGGTCCCTGTCCTGCGCACCTCTATCCCCCCTTCCAGCTTTACCTCTCCATAATTGAATTAGCTCGGTTTTAGTCTGAGGGGGGAGGAAGAGGAGGAGGAGGAAGGGGGGAGAGGGGAGGGGCATGGCTTTGTTCGAGTGACGCCCATTGAAATAATTTCAAACCAATGGGACTATCCCCCGCTCCGCCGTAACCAAACCCACTCTCTCAGTCGGCGTCTGGAGCTGCCTGCCTTGGCTGCCTTTGCTCTCACCTTTTTCTGCGTGCGTGGTCCCCGCGTTGCAACCTAAACACAAGAAAGAGGAACTACACAGCACGCACATGGAACAACGCGAGGTTTTTTCCTTCCCCACGCGTCGCACGATGGCTTATATATGAGGAGGACGCACTGGGATGCGGACACAAACAAGCATCTCCACGGAGAGAAGCGCATGAGAAAACACAACGCTGTCCGTCCTCTCTCCAACACCGAGAAGGACTCCTCCCCACCTCGGCCGTGACACCTCCAATAAATTGCTCAGCAGGGATAACAGTGTTTTTTTTCCCCTCATTTTTTTTTCTTCATTGGAACCGAACCGGAGCCTGACAGTGTTCTGCTCATGTGCCAGTTTGTGTCTGACTGTATGGCTTTAAAAAGTTGCCTGGAGAACATGGACATCTGACGTGCGCCACATCGGCGTCATTGGACACATTGAGACTCTGTCATTTCTCTATCACATTTGGACTGACTATTCCCCTGCGTCCTGGGTTTGGAGTAAGAAGAAGTGTTGAGCAGTTGTCATTTGCTCGAACACAGGCTACGTGCAGTAGCTCCGCGCAAAGGGGGGGGAGACAGTCGGCGTCCACGGCACAGAAGACCCTGCCTGGTGTGTGTCCTCCGCATTCATATGTGCTGATCCTGCTGCTTGGAACATCGGTGGGAGACAGAGCCTATTTTTGTTTTTTTTGTTAGCCCACCTCGGATTTGTCAGAGCTGACACCGCATGCACCCAAACCTGTGATTCATCCGGATCCACGTTCGAGCCGCAGCGGGGACAAAACCCAGTGACGCGTTGGGTTTTGTAACTTAAATCCGAACAAGTGTCATCCCAAGTGTCCCTTGCATTGTCCCACATACGCGTCTCCCGCGGTGGTTCGCATGCATCGGGTGTTGGTGCTCCTTTGACATTCATAAACTGCGTCCACATGTGAATGCGCCTCCTCACCTGTCCCGCCTCAACAGACCCAACTACCACCGACTGACCCACACTCCAGAGGAATACGTGCCGAAGTTTTACTGTAGTGATGCTGCAAGTGGAAATGGTCCTGTTCGTTTGCCTGGTGCTGTGGATGTGTGTATTTAGCCAGGAGCCCAGCTCCAAAGTGGTGGCCGACCGCTACGCCGTCTTCTGGAACCGGACCAACTCCAAGTAAGTGGCCTTGCACCGGGGCAGCTCCGACTGCGGAGCCGCCGACACCAGAGTCCGCAACTGCACGAACCGCAGGGTTTGCAGGGCCAAAGCGGGGTTTCTTCTCCGCAGCGAAGGGCATAATGCCAGTAGCAGTAGGTACAGGCTTTAGCTGTGAATAAGAACAGGAGTGTAAAAGATTACTGTCGTATTTTCGTTACGTGGCTGCTCGTAAACTGCGCACCCTCCGAGGAAACTGTAGTTTAAACCCGTGCGTAATAAGGCCTGGACCAAACCTTCTGTCATCCGCTTTACCATCACTCCCGACAAGGAAATTCCCCGTTTGATGGTAGAAAATTCCGCTTCAGTCCCAGTGACAGAGCTGTCAAGGCTGGAAAAACCTTTATCTGGTGTTGTTTCTGCGTCCGGCTGCGTATTTACATGACCCCACTGGACCCATTAACACCAGTATCTGAAGAGCTTAAACTAAGTTCAACAGCACAAAGGTTCACATAAACACATAAAGTCCCTTTACCTGCTGAAGGGCTTTCAGTCTTTTATTCCCTCCACACTGCGGACAGTCATTGGAAAACTAAGTTCCATCTCCACTCAGAGGCCAGACTCCTACTGTATGTTTCACACACTTGGGTTTTTCATTATGGCCTTAAAAAATCTAGGAATCCTACAGTGATTATTAAACACCGCCTTAACAAAATTTACAACAGTATCCAAAATGCAATTTATGGACATAGAGCGAGCTCAGCACATCTAAAAGTCCAGGAGTGCTTTATGGATAATACACAGTCACCACCACAGACACATTCTAGAAAACGACAAACTCACTTTTGACTAACGCACAAACACTGCAAGTAGAATATTAAACACATTTAATATTAGTTTGTTAATATGTTATTTATGTTTAATTAAGCCCATGGATTTTTTTTTTCAATTAAATACAAAAGCTTAAAATAGCTCTTGAATGTTTTTTTTTGTTTGTATAAACATTCCAACATTCAGCATTTCAAGTACAGAAATTTGCCAGCAAACATACAACAATTAGCAGTTTATATATATATATATTAAATATATATTTATATATTTTTTTTCCTGCAACGTTAAATGCAAGGTTTGGATCCCTCGCGGTTCAATGTACACTTCACTGAAGAGAATGCAGTTAAATACTGAATGATTTCCAGGCTTTTAGAAGACAAATGATAGATTTCTTTGCTCAATTACACCTAAAGAAAATCAGAAAACCAATAGATTCAGGGACATAAAACCTTGTGTCGTTTGAGTGGAGAAAACTGTGAAAGGGTTTCATTCCACTAAGTGTAGTAATGGGTGTACTCTATGGAAGCCATAAAAGTGTCCATTAGAAACTTTTTAACTTTGTGTTGCTCCTCTACTTTTATTTTTTCTTTCTAAAGGTCAATTACTTTACAAAAAAAAAATTTCGTATTATTTTTACCCTGATCTATGAGTATGAATGGTTACATGTATAAGTCCGGTTCAAACCTAATGTTTTAAATTAAAACTTCTATCAGTAGAGAATGATTAACATTTCACTAGTAGTTTACAAGCATAATAACTCATGTTTTAGTATCTTTTTCTTTTTTAAGTAGCTTTAATGAGACTAAGAAAAAATCTGTAGTGAACAGAGTTTTATGTGCTGTTCGCCTTGTTGGCTACAGAAGTTTGTCAAAGTTGAACACAGAGTTTCTGTGAAAGCTTCCAAACGTGCAGTGAAAGCCCTCTGCCTGAACAGCCTGTCGTCCTCCTCAGCGTACAGTGTACATGTTTGTTGAGACGGCATTTCTCAGTAAAAGTCCATTATAGAGTTAGACTGTACAGCCTTGTCTTGGGCTTATTAAGTCTAAACTCTGCTGGTGAAGTTTACAAAGATCTTTCACTCAACTGCCAACAGCACTTAGTATTTGTTGAATAAAATCCTCAGCTTAGCCTCCAAGTGAGCACAAAGCCATTAATAGTACATGCTAAATTTGTTGCACAACTATTTATATTCAGTTTGAAGTTCAGGAAAACAAGATTTATTGCTTGAAGCAATTAGTGGTCAGGGGTACAAACGGAGGCCTGAGTGTAAGCAGTCTCCTGAAGTCGGGGTAAGTCTAGCGCGGTGCGTAGATCCTCAGCCTGATATACCGTAGACCATGACTGCTGTAGTCCAAGTCTCCACTGCGACTTAACCGGGATGTTTATTTATGGACTGCTTTCTTCAATGGAAGCAAACACAATTTTGAGTTAAATCCTGATTTGTTCTAACGATAGACATGCTTTCATTAGTTGAGACATTTTTTTTTTCCCAACAAAAAAGTTTTGACTTGACTGGCTGCTCAGTTAACTTGATATCTTCCAGATGTGCTGACAAGTTTTCTCAGTTTCAGTGAGGTAAAAAATCAGTTAACAAAAAAAAAAGGGACATTTGAATAAACTATTAGTCCAAGGTCTAAAACATTATAACGAGCAGAGAGAAAATAAAAACTTTTTTGCTTCGTTGAGCTGTGTGAATCTTGTCCCGTTTACTGTCTGTGGTATTCAGAGGAATAGATAACTTCCTGAGCCTCATCTGTTTATGAAGCTCTGACTTGCCTGAGGAAAGGAAACAGGTTTTCACAGAGGCTGTAATGCTGCTAACACCAGTCACTCTGTTCTACTTACACTAAATAGAGTTTGTTTGACTCTCACCCCTGCAGGGCTGAGGCAGGAAGCCAGAGAGGTAACACGTAACAGAGGAGACAGAAAGAAGGAGAGATAGCAAACTTGCCTTATTGATGACTCAGTTAATAAATATTGAGTCCCTTTCTTCATGCATTACTGTAGAGAGCTGGCGTGGCACTGAAACGCAATTTGCTTGTGTCTGCCTTTGTTCTGAGGCTTCCCAGTCACACCGAAAGTACAGCGACTTCAAGAATTTACAGCTTGGACGCCCATGCAAACACAAAGGGACGAAACTCACATGTTAATTTATAATAGCACGAAACCGATCCAACACTCATTTACCTTTAATAATCCCATGAGGTGATTAAACAGGATGATTCCACTTTTTTTTTTTTTTTTAATTTTTTTTTTTTTTTACTCTCTATCTTTGACGTTCTATCTGTTGGTGTGTGAACAGCTCAGAGCTCATTTTACTACCTCTTGAAAAAAGCAATTTCTCGCCGTCCATTTTATACCATCTAAAACTGCAGCTTCCACAGACTTGAAAATTGCCTTAGCTACATAATCCATCACGGTAAAGATTTAGTTTTAGGTTGTTTTGTCACAAAATTCATTTTGCTTTTAATTTATTGTGCCCAAGTTGGATGTTTCACATCACTGTATGCAATACGTTATGCTCTGCTTACCATCTTAAGCACCTAAAATGCACATAAACAAATGAAATCTTCCACATAGGAGAAAAAAGTATCTAAACACAGTTTTATTTACTAACTTTGACACATACATTCCATAATATATGTGCTACTGCCTTTAAATTTCACATTGAAAAAGGAAATAAAAGTGAATAATCATTTTTGCACTTCAGGTTGCTTAAATTTCAAGAAAATATTAACTTTTCCAAGAAAAACAGTTTCGAAAACTCAGTGATTTGACTATTTTGACTGAAATGTAGACACATTTATGGCTCCGTTTGAAATATTGAACAAAGAATCTCAGAATTTTTTGCGTTTCAGAAATGAAATTTTTTTTGGCGTTGAAATTTCTAATCTGTGCTTTTCTAATGGTTCAAATCAGACAAACTGACTGATAATTGTGTTTTTTTTAAATTAATTGACTACTTTCAGCAGCACTCCAGTTGTTTGTGTGGACTTTGTGAGTTGTTGGCGACTGGGGCAGGGGCTGAGGGGATTTCCTCGCTGTTACGTTGGCTTCATTCCACCGTTTTGTCTCAAAACCTCCAGCGTGAGAATAGAAATACGCCAACCACTTTATTAGTGCGAAGGTCATTGTGTTCCTTTTCTATTTCCGGATCTCTTTTTTTTTTTTTTTTTTTATCACAACCACTTATATACTCATTTGGTTTTTATTCTGAAAATTGAAAAACCAGACTTGAGATTTTTCTCTCAGATTGTCTTATCGTACTGTAATTTAAGCGTTCGGCGTATTGGTCGTCAACCACTTGAGTTATTTCGAGGGTCAGTTAAGAGAAGTGCAGTAAGTGTGGAAAATGTCCTCGGAGAGTTGTGGAAACACTTAAAATACATTTCTCCTGGTGGATTGTGTCCTGTGCTTTGTGGCCGACTGTCTTTGCTACTGAGTATTTATTCTAATGAAGGGACAGACTGGGGCTCTGGTGATGTTTCAGCTGTAATGCCGAGGAGAGGACCCTTCCTTTCTTTCCTCTCTCCGTCTGCCCTTTCTTCTTCCCCATATCTCCCTGCCTTTCTCTCCGTGTTGCCTCCCGGCGCTCTGCCTCTCGTTCTCTCCTACTCCCTCCCTTCCCCTTTTTCTTTCTCTCTCTCTCTCTCTCTCTCTCTCTCTCTTTCCCTCTCTGTCTCTCCTTGCCGGGTGCAGAAAATGAATGAATACAATTAGATATTTCGGGAGTCCCTCCACGGTTGATGGTGGAGAAAGACGCGCAGAGGTCAGGCACATTCTGAGAGGAGCGCAGGGAGAGGTCATACACATACGGCGAGGAATAACGAAGCAGAAAGTTGGCCCATGAATGACAAACTAGTTACTAAAACTCTCCTTGAAGTGCAGGGTGTTATTAACATAAACAGTTTGATGCGGTTGTGGTCATGCAAATTGCTCAAGGTGATTTGTATTTTGCTGCATAATTTGTATCTCAACAAACAGCCCGGAGAGCATTTTTATACGTGCTACCTCATGTTGTACTCTTTAGGTTCTTATTCTTTCCTTGCAAAGCATGCATGCAGTAGTTACGACTCGGTTATCAAAGACAACTTTGCTTTGGTGCATGAAAAGTTTTTTTTTTCTCTGCATGTGATGTTTGTGTATGTTTGCATGTATAAGTAACACACATGCATGTTTTCTACGGTTGCATGATGGGTGTAAACTTACACATTTTTTTAACTAATGCCAAAGTTTGTTTTATTTCTACATATTTAAGGTACTCCAAAGCCATTTGTTCAAAAAACTCAAGTCTCCATTGCTTTTTTATTGCCTTCATAGGTAGTTTTTGACCCCATGACAGCTCTTTCAGTCCTCATCATTTTCTACTCACTCGCTCAGAGCCGTGTTTTACTCTCTCCACGGCTTTGGCTCGTTCTCTCCGTCCATCTCTGTCTGAGGGCTGATTAGTTCTTGTTAATGACCTCTTGCTCTGTCATTCTTTTACGCCTGTGGCATTGGCAGGCGGTAGCACCAACCAAGCTGCGAGGACCGAGTTGAGTCTGTTGGGGGACACAAAGAGACAGAGGATATAGAAAAAAACAAACCCAGGACCTGACGGCAAAAGCAGCAAACTGTAATAATGGTGTTTACGGGATGAAACCGAGTAGTATTTTTATTAGGATTAAATGGCACTCTGTGTTTTCTCACTAGACCTGTAAATGCACTTTCCATTTAAATTGGATTTTTTTCTATTAACTAGAAAATGAGCCCAGCAGGCAGTAGTCAGTGCTTAGTCAATGTGCTTGGCAGAGCAGCTGTTCTTCAGCGTACGATGGGAGAGGGGGAGGACTCTTGGCCGTGACCCTTGCGGAGGTGCTGTGTGGTGGACAGAAGCAGCCCTGTTGCCGGGGTGCCTGGTGGTCCGGCTGTAGTTCTATCCACTACTGTAAAGGCACTCTACTCACACTAAAACTGAATATTTAATTTTTTGTATTTATATGTATAGTTAGCGTTAAATTAACAATTTATTTAAAAAATCTACTTATTTCCCAATGTATTTCTATAAAAATATGTATTATTAAAGTAAATACCTGTTCTGTAACCAAGTCTAGTAAAAAAATTGTTAATACATATGCACGTAAAGATTAAATTCCTTTAAAAACAACCTGTCCTTCTAGACATTTTTTCCAGTCATTTATTTACCAAAGTACAACACTAAAAGCCTGTTTATTCATGATTAGATTGTTATTATTTCATTGGACCAAGGTTAATAGTATTAAAAGGGTTCCAACTGCCTTAGAAATCCCACAGTTCATTTACATGTTATCCACTGTGGAGCGTATTGGATATCTTTTTATTCTGATAGAAATGGATGATATTGAATGGCAGCTTCATTTGAGTTGCACATGTTTCCGTCCCCTGCCTCGGGAAGATTTTAATGTCCAGGTTTTTGTTTTCAGAGTAATCACTCCAAGGTCAGATGGAGTGCTGAAACTCTGCTATCAGCGAAGCGATCTTTCTTTTAGCCGTTATTCCACCCGTGGCTTTCAGAGGGACGTTCCATATAGCTTTACTTGGAAACAATAAAGTATTAACCAGCTTATGCAACGTCCACATGTGCGTAGCTCTATGCAAGACTTCTATTCCACCGTGACAACAATAAAAATGTTTTCCTTTTTTGCATTTTGGTTGCTAGTGTAGATGATTGTTCATTTTAGAGACTCATTTTTTTTTTTCTTTCCCTGCTCTCACTGTCTCAGTTTCACTCAAAATCTCAAAGTTACGGGAAGTATCTTTTCCCTCAGCTGTTTCTTTATTTTTTACTAAACTTACTTTGTGCCACCCCAGAGCTTCTGTGGGAACAGATCCAGTCCAAGTTGTATTTTTACCGCTAACACCTGAGTGTATTTTGTAGATCTCAGTTAATATGAATGTAAGAAAAAAAAAAAAAGAAAAGAAAAAAACTTCCACCGTAGAAAAGTTGTTTCATTTTAAGACTCTAGGGGAAGTGATTAACAGGAGTACAGAATTACTACAGGTCTAACGAGGCCTTAAACAGCATTCTGTAAAATCTTGTTATCGTCTGGTATGGGTTTGGTTTTTCCAGGCTGTGTGGGTCATGGCTGAAAATGGCGCTACCATATCCTTCTTCAGCTCCTTTTCTCTCCTCTGTAAGATGGAGGCTTTGAAGCAGCTGTTACTGTAGTAACGCATGGCTGATCTATCACCCCTGACCAGAAAGGGGCGCTACTGAGAGAACTCTGATACCCTTCTGTGCCCTCTACTCTCGGCCTACAGAATTTCAAGTGTACTTTTTAGGACCAAACCGCATGCCTTTGCTTGATTTAACCCAGCTTTTCTGTTTTGGTTGATTTGACCTCATTAAACTCATTTACTGTCAAAGTCACATTATTTACAGGAACTACACCAGCATGTGGAGGCCAAAACGACTGATGGGTTTTAAAATTTTTTTTTTTCTCTCTGTCACTATTCACTATTCAGCTGGAAAATGTGACAAGAACGATTGAGGCTATTTGGTTTTTGCCAGACACATTTTCCACAGATAATTCCTTTCATGGTAGGCTGGCTTCGGACCTTACGCTGCCGTTTTCCTTATTTAACTTGGGGGGGCTGCGGGGGAGTGACTGGATGTTTTTCTAGCTGGGCAGCAGTGTGGAGAATAGATCCCAGAAGAGAACACATCTCCAGCTTGTGAATAAAGACCTAATTGACGAGTTGTAGGCAGTTGTAAATGACTCATGTGGTAATTCGTCTTCACAGACGGAGTGAGAAACACACAGGCCGACTGTACAATTGTGTGGTCTGCTCCCCTGGTGGAATTGTCACAATCTGCTTGCTTCGTTCCCAAAATTTTATACCCTCTAATAAACATTTTTGACGTCATTTTTGTCGTGTTGTGTCATCACCTACTAACCTATATGCCAGTATTATCCTTGGACGTCATACACAGCATTTGTGCTTTTCATCAGCTGTTTCTGTGTTTGTGTTTGTACAGCCACGCAAACTCGCAGTAGTTCAGATGAATTACACAAGTGATGCATTGGCCTGTTTATAATATGAACACCTCTTGGTTAAGCACCCTCTGCTGCGACAATTTTCCACTGAACATAAGTATAAATAAACAAACAGTCAAACTGTGTTGCTTTCACTTTGTTCATTCTACCGTCGTGGCCAGACGTGCCAATAATAAGCTAGCCACATTAGCCTGTTTCAATTGACAGTAGAGAAAAATACTAGCAGCCAGTGCCCCCCCCCCCAATGCTGCTCCGTGAGGCTGAAAGGCGGCCATTGTTCTGCTCTCTCTGTCCACTCTACATAGCCAGGGCTGAAAGTAATGCATGCGCTTCAATCGGAGGGAGGAAAAAAAGAGAAGGCGAAGGAGAGGAGTGAGGGGAGGATGGCGTGAATGGTGAAGGAAAAGGGAGAGCGCACAGCTGAAGTTGTAGTATACTTTTGGACAGAAAAAGGGAGGAGAGGAGTAGTATAATGCAAGTGCCAGACATGAGGGGAGAGGCCTGTAGTAGTCAGGGGTGACACAGTGTGTGGAAAAGAAGAGGTGGCACTTTCCCTCCTTTCAAACCAGCCTTATCCATCCTCCCTCATCTGCTTCCCTCCACCATCCAGCTCATCAGCCCCCGCGCCTCCTTGTCTGTCCTTGCCAGGGTTTAAAGATGCATGCGGTTTGCTGTCAGTCTGTCTCCCTGGTGGTAACCGTGGTTGGTGGGTTGGTGGTGGTTCTCCAGGGGACAAACTGTGGGTCCTTACCCAGAGGAGGTGTCGTCTTTGCGGTGCGGCTTTAGTGACACTGGGGCTATTTTCTACAGAGACAGGATTAAGCCTGCTCAGGTTTAGACCCCTGCTTTGTTTCCTCTGACACTAAAGACTCCCACACACAGGGCAGTGTTTACTTGGGGGCTGGTGATGTGGTCCTAAGTTGCATCTTGGTCTTAACAACTGTGACACATTGCTCGCTGTGTCCTTGAAAGTGCATCTTTCAATTTAAATACATGTAGCACATTCTGGATTTATTTAATGCTGTCAGCTATTTATATGGAGGTTTTATTTGTAAATGGCTGAATGTTCCTTAAAAGTGTTAATATTTTGCAAATAAAACTCATAAATAAGAATGGCTATTATTGCAATGTAGATAATTATATCAACAAACATGTTGCCTTATGCATATATTGTAAATTTTTTGGTTCCGCTTGAAAGCTGTGCATCTAATAAGGCTAAGCGGGCTTTTAAAAAAAAATAAATTTTTTTTTACGTTTCACACTGTTTGAAAAAAGACTCATAAACTGAACTTCAACTACTTAGGCCTGAAAAACATCTTTTCTGATGTACTCTCCAGGCTCCAAGTCTTTTATTAGGCAACAGATGCCTGTGTGATCTGAGCTCTGGAATCAAACACATATTTAACAATTTCAAAAATGATTCAAGATCTGATATCTCCACAAAACTGAAACTGACATCCTCTATTGGATCTGAGCTGTGTTTGATGTTGAGATCAGGGTGTTGGGTCTTTGTGGGTTTACATGTGGGCAGGTCTGCATGTTTACTCACATCTTTTACATGTGCATATGCATGTCGTCGCCTGTTAAAATGTGTGAATCTGTGCTTATCCTGAGCTGACCTCTGCTTTCCAAGTCTGCTTTAATGAAGCAGCAAAAAAACACACACCTTTTACTATAGCAGAGCATAGCACTATTCTTGACCCAATTCTCTGAGCCTGCTCCTCTGAGAACTGCTTGATACTTCTCCCATTTTGTGAAGTTGCATTGTGTGTGTGAGTGTGTGTGTGTAGCCAGTCTTTGTTTATGTGCAGTGGTTGTATTCCTGTGTGAAACTGTACAGAGTGTATTTTTCACCCTGAAGGGAAACTGATTGATCCCCGGAATGTGTGATAAATCCCATCTTCACCCTTTCCTCTCATCTGAGCCCAGCTTTGACTGGTCCGGCTTACTCCAAACATTATCCCACATAACCAAATATGACACCCTAAAGAACATAGACTGACAAGCAGACGCACACACACACCCACATACATACACACATCGCTCTGGTTTGGAAGAGCAGTTCATTATTTCTTTAGCGAGGTTCAAGTTGCAGGAGATGTATTTATTCAGCTTGTTTATTTTCTTCCTCTAAATCAGCGAGCAGCGGGCCTTGGAGTGCAGCAGCCTTTGAACTGCGGCCTATCCCATGACTGCAGTCTTGGGTATTAACCCAGAGCCACTGAGAGGCTTAAAAAGCCATCAGCTCATTGTCCGGAGACACAAAAAACCCCTTCCTCTAACCCCCCCTCCCATCTTTCTCTTCTCTTTTCCTCCTTCCCTCCTTTCTTAAGAATGCCTTGAGCCGGCCTCTGCTGGCATTCATATTAATCAGTTTTAAGGGTCTAATGAGATAAGTGAGACTTAAGGGGAGTCCCCAAAGTGGCCTAAGCCCCTCGGATAAACAGAGGTGATGAGTGCTGCCCATGGCTACATTCTTAGAAGTGTGTGTTTTACCTCCGGATGGTCATGCTCACAAAAGTTTTTTAATGTCCATAATCCTGCTGCTGAGCTTTGAAGGCCAAAACATCACTAATGTAGGATTTTCTCAAGAGACATTTATCACCTTGTTTCGTAAATGGTGAGGTGGAGATAAAAATGGGGTGGCGGTTCGGCTCTGGGTCTCTTCAACGGGTTCAAAAGCTACTGTGCTTCTTAACATTTGCATTTTTTCCTCAGTAACTCCCCTCGTTGTCCTAATCCCCCTCCCCAGATCATGCCCCCTGCTCTTTATCCCTCTATGTATCCCAGCAATATATAGGCCAGTCAGTCGCCTCCCGCTCTTTTGCTCTTCATGGCATATTGTCTTCTTTTCCTCACTCCTGCCCTCCTCCCCTCCTCTTTCCTGTGTCTGGGATTATGAGATCACTAACTGTACCGGCCTTGTCTTTGGCTGTCGGGGTCCCGCTGAGGTGACCCGGCGTGTCCACTGTCGGAATTAGGCTCAGAGTTGTGGCTGCGGCACTTGTCAGACGTTGTTTTGGATACTTTTTCCCTTTCCGTCCTGTTTTTACATTGGTCTTTTTTTTTTTTATTCCCAAACATGTACTGGAATAACTCTGTCCCTGTTTGTATAAAATCCAGAACGCAAATTCAAGACAGACAGCGACAGCATGTGTGCAGCTTAAAAAGAAAATGATGTGGAAAGCTGGAAACAGTGTCTGAAGTTTGTGATCTTGCATCAATTTTCAGAGTTTCAGAAGTTGAATAGTTATAGTTGGTACTGGATAACCTTCTTATTAAATAATCTGTTTATAATCCTCCCATATTTGTGTCAGGGGTCAGATAGGACAGGAACACTTAAAATATAGATTTTTTCCAAAAGAACTTTGAAAATGTTTTTGATTATTGTAATTGTCCGCTCATACCTCTATTAAAAAATAAACATGGATCCTGCAAATATAGCTTTCCCGCATGTTTTAGACTCCTGTTTAACAGAGGCTTGTGTTAAAGTATATGGTGAAACTACTGGAGTAGCTGTGTGGCAGGACAAGTCCTCAGAGAGTTCAGTTTCACCTGCTGTTGAGTTCCTTGGGGCTGTTGGAGTCTGCGGCCAGAGACATTCCAGCCAGGATTAGACTCTGTATGGCAAACGGAAGCATAAATAAGTGGGATTGCGGGGGCTCATTTATTCTGTAACCGGGAGAGCATTTGGCTGTTTTGAGATTGAAATACCTTTAATATTTATAACGTAAGAAGTCGAGACAGATATTTGCACGGGAGTTAATACGTACTGTATATTTTACTGTGTCCCTCTGAGCATTTTCCAATTGGAAAAAAAACTTTGATTCAAATTTGCTCCAAACTTTTCCGATTCATTTTCAACCAAAACAAAATGGGGGAAATGTATCTTATACTTTTCTTGAAAAATACTTGATAATTTGCAAATACTTCAGTAGTAAAATTATTTTTTTATGAGAAACAAGAGAAACAAGTTGGTTATTAGCCAGTGGGAAAAGAGGTGCATTGTATTTCTTGTGTTGGATCAAGACCGCCTGCTTGGCTTTGGGTGGAGTGATGAAATATTCATCACTGTTTGTGATCTCTAAGAAGTCGTACTTGCAAATCTTGCACGCTATTCATGAGAAATGAAGTCAAAGTAGACATGTTGTCAGCATGAAGGTGACGGAAGGTTGTCTTGTCTAGTTTTTGTATCCTTAATTCAAAATATTCATGATGGCCAGTCTGTGGAAAATTCCTCTGGTTTTTATTCGATCCTGATTTTTGTTGACGACTTTTGTTTTTCAGAACTTGTTAAAATACACTTAGATCAGTCAGATTGTTTGAAGGCTGGTCCTGGATGTGATGGGTTCTCTTGTTAACAGATTGACGGACTGAGAGGTGTCAGTTGCCAGGTACGTGACGGTGTCAGACTTGTCAATCTGTGAGTGACATCAGGTTCACAGCCGCTTTAATAATGCAGTACAGCCACACTTTTATGTCCTCAGCTCTCCATCTTCTCCTTTCCCTGGGACGTAGAGAGCTGTCCTCACATTAAGGCCAGGTCTGATTGCGTCTGCCGTTGTACATTAGCGGCAAAGCCTTCCTGCCTGTATCACTGTTAAGAGGAACATGGCATGAAGATGGCTGAATTATTCACACTCATAATCGGCCTTTATGTCCTGCTGCCAAGCCTGGCCCCACTGTTATTCTAGTGCATAATTGATAGTGCTCAGAAGTGGAAAAGTTAGAATAGCAGAAGTAATGCGAAGCGAAAGTGTAGTCAGGCAGCACAAGAAGGGGAGAAGGGGATTGGTGGGGTAGTGAGTGGGATAGAGGGTTGGAGGTGGGCCTCTATAGGAGTTTTTACACAGAGCTTGTGTTAGCCTTTACGGGGCTTAGGCCCAGCTAGCGTGAGGATCGCGTGTGTAGGCCAGCCAGACTAGTCTGCCGAGAGAGAGGAGAGGGGGATAAGAGGGGGATGAAAGGAGGTGGGAGGGAGACGAGATGGGGATCCAGAGTAACAAGGCCTGACGCTGAGCCGACCCAGAATGTGGTCTGCCTCTCCCCCCAAAGTTACTCTGGGTCTCCGCTGTGGGCAAATATATTTTAAAGGTGAATTAAACTTGATCGCTGAATGAAAAGGTTTAAGTTTTGCATTTTGGGACATTTTTGCTTGAAATATTCATAGCTGCTATAGACCTGTTTTGTTATCCGTGCTGTAAAGTCGAGGTTTAGCATTTGTCGGGGGTTTAATCTGGCAAGTTTTTCCACTACTTGAGGAAGGTAAGGGGAGCACCGACTTCACATTACAACCATGTGATACAATCAATAAACAGCAACCTCCAGAGAAGAGCAGTGATTGGCTGAACTCCAACAACAGTAAAGGGAGGCTATCAATGGAGAATTAGAGTGAGAATGTTTCTAGACGATAATATCCCATTGTTTTGTGATGGGAAAGTAATACTGATCCGTAACCTCCATCTTTTGGTTCTTTTTGGAATATACTTTTTAAACTGTTTATTTCTTCATGTGTTTGATATTTTTTGGTACAAACTCTTTGCAAGTCCCACCCAGTTTTCTTTACCAGATCACCCACTCATTGGAACACCCTGCCATTGAAGTATGAATGTTTCAGGTGAAGGTGTTAACACAGCCCCAGGTGTAGTCTATTTAACACCTCTCTGACCCTTAACAAAGCCTTACTAACTGCTGCCTAGCTCTGCCTTTTGTGTTCCATAACAAAGCCTTTTAGCTTCTAATAACACCACAGCACCGCCAGTGTCAAGAGAAACCTGAGATAAGGTCCACATCAGAGAGTTGGTGGGAACTGTTTAATCCGCTTCTCGAAACCAAACCAACACACAACAGGCAGGGATCATGTTTGGCAAAGTGGCCTGCTTTGATGGAGGGATCGGATGGTGTGAGCAGGGGGAATGGAGATGATGGAAGGCGGATAGAAAGGCGGCTGAATGCCACCAGCCTTTTTACGGAGCTGTGAAAGAGAACATCTGGAGAATAATACAGAGGGGTTGTAGACTGATGCTTATCCATACACTTATGCACATACACTGAGAGCAATTTTACATACTGGTGATCATAATTAAATGTGTACTCCAATCACAAGAAAAGAAAATATCTTGAATTTCAGCTGTAAATCAATGATCCATACCAATTACACGAGGATATTTGTAATTCTTTATCCTCCATAATACATATTAACTTGTAATACCAAATATGATGATATAATTGAACTTAAACTCCACCGTTCAAGTTCTATATTTCTTTTATCAACATCACTCTTGTAATATATTAGAAAGCATCTTTCACTGGAGTCACTATACTGTGACCATAAAGCCGTCGAGTGGAAACATTAACAGCAATATGTCTCAGAAACTCATAAAACCAATTTACGAGTGCACTTAAGGTCCATACACCTACTGGAGCCATTCTATAAAGATGCAGACAGAGATTGCACCAAACTCTACCCAATTACCCACATTTAAAAGTAATAAATGTGGATCGATAAGTGATAGAATGTCTGTTATTCTCAGGCTTACGTTGTTATTTTGACTTTAAACACTTCTTTCCAGAACAAAATGCCATACACTACAAGCTTACCATTGATTCGCTGTATTGTTTCCTTCCTACAGGCTGCATGCTGCATTTAACAGCTTTTACAATAGCGGTTCAGATTGGATGTTTTTATCTTTTGTAGTGTTTAAACTCTTGAGAGACTCTAACTTATTAAAAACCGCTGTGCTTTCTGTCGCAATCATTCATTTTTGTACGTGAAGATTTCTTTGGTTTTTCTTTTTGCTGTTTTTTTTTTTTTTTAAAGATATCCCAGATGAGAAAAGAATTTCAATTAAGAGGAAGTTCAATAATGAAAACTTAGATATTAAGAAAACGACTTTGCTGTTGTGGGAAACAATAGAAGTGGCCTCTTGTACAATAAAGTCCTCGGTCATAGGGTGTGAATAGACCAGTTTACATCGATTTCATGCTTATTTATTTACAGCTTGACTCAGTGTGCCTGTGTTGGAATGCTACTGTCGCTAGCAGGTATGGATTAGACTTCTTTTCAGTCTCACTGTGAAGTTAATTGAGGGAATCCTCCTCCCACGGTGGCCTGGGACTGCCTAAGATCTGCATCAAGACTGGGCTTACAAAGCACTACAGCTTCACCTTTCATTTGAGTCCAAGATTTCTGTCTCCAATCAGTTTGGACCGCGTCTGATAAATTATTTCTCCGTGACCTTTTGTAGCAACATGGTCAGCTGACCTCAGAGATCCAGATTGGATG
>JAPTMW010147564.1:0-10464 GCA_029822955.1 Ostorhinchus angustatus
ACCTACAAACTAAGAAGAATGAAAAGATATGCCTAGTATGAGGATGACGAGAGGTGTGCATAGCTAACACTCAAATCATTTAGGGAGGAACCACATACCGGGGGATAAGACAAGGACGGAGTGAATTTATGGCAACTCTTGATATTACAATAAGGGAGAGAGTTATTTCAAGAGGAAAATTTGATTAATGAAGTCTGCTACCAAGTGTATGAATCTGAAACTGTCAAAAAAAAAAAACAAGGCAATGAATAAGAAACTGGCTTAAAAAAGAAAAAAAAATCAACTGATATGCACTTTGTGTGACTTTACAACTGTATGTTGTGGCAGCAGTGCTCCATCATTTTTAAACCCAACTTTGCAGGGTTTACATTCATTTCTCGTGTGTATTTTCTGTGAAGATCCTGTATTTTGTTTGTGTGTGTTCCAGCAGGATCATGATAAGAGATTCCTGGCAGCCTTTAATAGGAAAAGCAGTGACATATGGGAGTAGGAGCAAAAAAGTAAAAGAGAAGAGAACTTGGTCCTTGAAGGAGAATCAAATAATTAATATAATTTTATTTAGTAGCAAAATGTTATACAGTAGCTTGCGAATGGGTTCAGCATGTCTTTACTGCCCTCATCCCTAGAGTTCAGGGTCTGGTATTTGACTCCATATCATAAGTAGAAGTAACAGGTTTAACTATTCCAACAAGACAGGAGGCCACGGTAATAAAGCCAGAGAAACAAAGCCAGAAGGACCTTGGTCTCTGCGCAGCGGGGGGGTTAGCGTCATGCATGGCTGCCTCCACATCTATGGAGACAAATGTGGAAAAAAAACAAAAACTTCTACATAATGTTGTATAACACTGAGTTGCAAAGCTGGTAGTTCCATTCAAAAAAAGCCACAGAACAGCAAAAATCCCATTTTGTTAAGAGAGTGTGTTTAATGTATCTCTCTGAACTGAACTTATTAAATATAAATACTTTTTAATGCTTTTATTCCTCTTTATAGTCTCAGGTTTTAAGTTTGACTTCGGAAACTTTGGAGCTCTTCTCAAACATCTTGCCTCCAAAATATCTTCATTTAAAGGGTCAGTATTGCTGCCAATAAGTAACCCTAATGCCTTCCAAAACAGAAACAATCATAGTCGTGTGATGATGGGTTGTGAATTTCAGAAATCACCCCATTTGTCTTTCGTCTTGACTCGACGTGGCCTATCCATTTTAACATCCAGATTTCAGAGCCAAAACTTGAAAAGGATTTATGTGTTCACACGACATGGATATAAACCTTCCTGGGTCTGCATGAGAGTAGATTTCAAAAGGCAACAGCCGAGATGATAACGCTAAATAACAAGTTCAGACAACTTGGCCTGATACTGTGGTAACAGTTTCAACCATTTGATGTTCACATTAGCCATTACATTAACTTGTATTTTTCCAAAGTATACAGTACAAACAGTACATACATGTATATGTTTTACCCAGATACTTCATCAAAGGTAATAGTAGCAGTAAAGAAAAAACAAATCCAAATGTGTTTTAATGTACCGCAGGAATGTAGATCTATTATTTTTTATTATCACAGAAACTGTGTGAGAAATAACAGACTTGAAAATAGGTTTGACCCACATTCAGAGGGTATTATTTTGTGACAACAATGAACACGAAATGGTCTTTACAGAACAGGGTAAAAATCTCGTAAAGCTCTGCCACACCTGCTGAGGACTATTTTAAAGTCGTTTTTTACTGTAGGTGGAGTGGGGTTAGGCCTGTTGCACCTCCCACCTTCACCGGCTGCCGTATCGAAGCCTTAATGGAAGGTGTTATGGCACTGATTCAGATCAAATTTCACAGTTCAAGGCACTAAAAATATGTTTTACTACAGAATCCCAGAACTCTGCTCACTCTGTGGGACTTGTATCAGCAGGTACACCAGAAATGAGGATGAAAACAACTTTATGATCCCAGTGGTAAATCTGTACAAATGTGCTCATGTTCTCTGAAACCCTTGCCGTCCTGGAGGCTGCAGTCGGTGTCTGACTGGACTTTGCTTGGCTCTGATCTGGTTCAGATAAACGTGGAACTTTGGAAATGCTGGACCAAGCCAGCTGGATTCCATAAAGGCCTCAAAGCGGCCTTTGCACTCTTTGGAAAAGCCGCGGGATTTAACCAGCGGACAACGTAACCTCTACATATTCTAAATATTACATGATTAGAAAGAGTGGAGGTTAGATAAGCACAGCAGAATATACCACACAATTACAGACTTACAAACACAAGCTGTGTTTGGACTGAGAACAATGGCGGCTTGTGAATGAATGCTATGATTTGCATACTATTCAAGTATGAAGAGGAAGAGGGAACACATTTTGTCCAATGACTAAAACAAACATTGAAACATTCCTAATGGCATCCAGAGGGGGAAAAAGTCGTGTTTGTTTACAGTGTCAGGGTAATGGTCGTGTTATTTCATTTGGGCTCCGTCTAGTGGGCTGTTGCTGACATGTTTGATCATAGAGTGGAAGGATTTGATTTTTTTTCCTATTATCACTTCTCAAAATTTTCCAAAGGTTTGATAACTGAACTAAAGTCAACCAGACCACAAAATGAAGACGAGTAGGCTAGACCTGAATTCAGTTCAAAGCAAACAAATACTAAGAATAGTTGCCTGTTGTAGCCAAAGATGTTATTTGAGATTTATTTTGTGATGACAGCCTTGGTGGTAAGCAGTCATCGCTGCGGTGTTTATGCTTGAGCGTCCCTGGACTGTAGCATCTTTGTTATGATTTCTGTTGTTAGCTTAGCTCCTGGTCTTTTCTTTGCCTTCCCTTTGCTGGTCATGGTAACTACCCAGGTTTTCTTCCATTTATTCAGAACCAACTTTCCTTTTCTTCCAAAACTAGAAGATTTCCAAATACTATTTACTGTATATTATACCTTAATATATTTAATCATATGTCATAACATGCAATACAATGGCAAACACATCAGGTATCATGTCTGAATAGTTGTGTATATTCAGAAAAATCACCACTGTTTAGTATAAAAAGCGACTGAATGATCAATTATTAAGCAAAGGGCTGAAAGCATCGTAAATGTCTCAACAATTAACAGCCTATCAGCACCTGGTGTCCATTCTGATAAGCTCTGTACACAAACTGGAAAAAAGGTTGGTAATGTTTTCCCAGGAGGAGCAGGTCCATACCACCAGCTTTTCCGCTTCAAAAAGTGACCTCTGACCCCCTGATATCAACAGCTCCCAGTGCTGCGCTGCCTCATCAAGAGCTAATTGTCTCCTTTAAAAAAATATACTATGTTTGAGGATCCGCAGGGGGAAGCCCCCCCGCCGCCCCCCCCCTTCAGGCCCAAACGCCAGTTATTTGTTACCAATCATGTGACTGAGCTCTCGGCCCCCCACGTCTTATTCTCAGCACCGTAAAGATCTGACTGAAACGTGTTGACTCACTTTTACAGCGAGACAGCCAAAAGCATTCCTCAGGAGAAACTTCACTGAAAGTTTAATCCAGCACCTGTCAGAGCTGGACTTCTGCAGTTTGACATTTTGATCAGATATATTATAATGATTTGATAAACTAAAATATGTTCTGCAGCCGCTTACATCATGTCAACTGAGTGGTCTCTTTTGATTTAGAAACAATTCAGGTGTTTAAGAATAGCTGTATTTATAAAGGTCAGAGACTTAAAATGTGATCTGAAACTGGAGAAGGGTCAGGAGCATTCCTAAGACCACTGGGATTGAATCTGAGACTCGTTTTGGGCGACTGCCTTGTATGTGCACCTCTTTCCACATGATGATTGTACGTATACTGTGTTTAAACTACATCCAATGTACCGCTCATTGAAGCGCTCCTGTTATCTCTTATGTTTTTAGCCTTTCAGCTTAATGTTAACACAGCTACTTGAAGCCACAAAATGTCTTCATATTTATGTAAACACTTGTTTCAGGGAAAGTCCTACAGAGCTGTCTCCCCTGCCGTCTGTGTCAAAATGTGTAATTGCAGTAGAGAGAACACTTTGTGTTTGCATTGTGGGAGAGCAAGTCTGTACTTAACATGTTGTTTTTAGCCAGTTTTAATGTCTTCCATGTCTGGGCCCATTTGTCCATGGGCTGACTGGGCCACATCAGTGGGGATGAGGAGGAGAAAAGCGAAGTCTGCATGTGTGTGATGTGTATGACAGCTGCAGCTGGTTCACAGGGCCACTGTAGCCCACTCTGTCACACCAGCCAAAACACACCTCAGCTGGAATAAGCGAATTTATTTGATTTAACAGGGCAATTTGCACCTACGTTGACATAAATATGATGGCTTCTGTATGCAAGAAAAAGCAAAAAAATAAGTGTTGGCAGCAACAGAATACAACAAAGATGGTTTATATGAAACACTCAAGATGTAAATATGAAAGAATGAGAAGTGACGACAGAAGATGCTGGAAACTGCACTGAAGGTTGAGGGAATCCATATCAGTCTGTTTGACAGTGAGGTCAGAATGAGTCTTGGGTTGTTTATCCAAACTGTCAAGGAGAGAGCTGGTACAGGTAAATGTCTCAGGACCTTAAACACTTCATCAGCTTGCTTCAGTTTTGAGTGAACGAACAATCCTGCAAACATGTTCTAGACTAAGTAGAAAGTAGAGTCTGCCACTCTAATGCAAAAGTACATGGATTAATGTCGCCAGAAGGAATTTACAAAACACAGTGGGAGACAAAAATGGAAGAAAAAAATCAGCAGGATTATTGAAAATGTGTGGAAATACTATTGATGTCAAAACCCTATAAATACTGGGTTTCATTGTCCTGACACCAATGACATTTGAACATAATATTTATGAAAATGAGACGTTGTTGAGAGACTTTACACCCACTCGTACCAGTAGTTTTCTACATACAGAATACAGAACCTTATTTCAATCACTGCATACAGATCTAAAAAAATGAGTACTCCGATCACTGTCTCAAAATAGTAAAAACTATCAATGAATTCCTTGTACAACCCCATTTAAAATAATCTGAGCTAACCCTTTAACTGTGCCAAAAACACTAAAAATAATTGGACAATGACATGGGAAATAATTGTTAAAGAATAAAGACAGATACTTGCCTGACAGGATTTCAATGTTTAAAGGAAAATCCAACTGAGATCAAGAGAAAATGACAGCCTCGTGTACCCTCTAGCGCATGGAAACAGAGCAAATATGTCCACCCCAGCCATTTGTGACCACAACAGTACAACAAACAAACAGTAAAATGAGTAAAAAAAATTCTAACATCATATTCATTACATCTAACTGACATGTTCAAAACCTCAAACAACAGCAATAAACTCCCAAGGAGCTAAGCAGATGGACATATGTGTTCACTTTGTGTGAATAGAAGTAGATGCCAAAACCATCTCTGTAACATGCAGTTTTTTACTACAGATATGTTTGCCACTCTGATTGCTTGATGGCAGGTATATACTTGCATTTCATGTTATTACTTCTTAAAAACACATTGTCAGTCATTTATATTGACCTAATTTAAGTCAAACGCCTAGGGGACTCAACATTTGAAAGCTGATTATAAGTAGTAATGCTGGGTGTGGAGTCTGGATTTGTGTCCCATCACATCCCCTCTGGACTCCACCAACTTTTCCAAACAGCTGCATTAGTTCATATGACTAAAGCAAGATAAAGGTCTCTTATAATACTAGGCGCCATGGGACATAATCATCTGATTCTGCTGACCCATATTTTTGTGTTGTTGTATTGTTTTGTCGCTACAGTGAAAAGCAGGGGCGGGGGGGATTTGTTCACTTATGTGCATCCACATGACACCCTAGACTCTGGCTGTTAAAGGGGAATTCACATTATCGCACAACTGTAGGTGAACATCAGATGAGATTAATGTCGGGCTAAAGCAGAGGTGGACCGGATGGTTTATAGATGATGACATGTTCACTTTTACCGTGTGTTTCCTTTGTTGTCGAGGTGTCATCCTGATAACAGGGATTCATTAAACTGAAATCACCACATTAAAAGGACTAGGCCTTTCAAGTGACTAAATAATAGCTACAAAGTTAGATACAAAAGGTGGCCACATCTTAAAATGCCAATTATTATTGTGTGTCAGCAACAGCTTTGACAGTCATCACTTGAGTATGTGAGTTTTTAAGGCGAGCTCCGAATAGGTGTGTCTGAAAATGTAATTAACATCAGTCACTAAAGCTTGCAAATTATTTCAAAGTCATGATGTCATGTGTGAAACAGCAAAAGACACAAACAGGACACATATACATGGACATTTAGAAGGATACTGGCTCGATACCAGAAGAGCGTGGCCTAAAATTACTTTCCTAAAGATGATATTTACAGCTGTTCTGCATTTGGAAACCACTACGGCCTATATCCAAGGTTAACACGCACTGACGTACACTCTGGCAGAAGAAGTACAAGAACGGCACCTCACAACTTGGAAAAATATGGTGTGATAAGTTGTTTTCACCCTTTCTTTAAATGCAGACCAGCATGGTGGACCTGGGGTGTATGGGTAACCAACTCATGCCAGATATTAGATCTGATGTGTGCGCTGTGGAGTAGTGTAACCGCCAAGAAATATGAAGCCCTCAGGTCCAGGTGTGCCTTTTGATGCATTGTTCCCTTAGTGATTTCAAAGATGGCAAAGCCCCCATAAACACAGCTAAACAAATTCAAGTGCAGTTTCATGAACACCAGGGTGAATTCCAACACCTTCACGGTCAACTCTTCTCATACACGTGGCTGGATACTTGTATTACACCATTCCTTAGAGAATTGAAACTGTTAAAGTGGCTCCGGTTGAGGTAATCGATATCAGAGGGGGTTTTTGTTCACATCCTGTAGTTTCTTCATCTGGACTGACAGACTAAAAGGAACAAATAAGTGCCATTAAAATCAGGGTCATAGTAACGACTACCATAAAGTTGCCATATGTAGATATTATTCAAAAGTAAAGATGGGTCTTAACTGCTTTTCCCTGCTCTGTCATTTCATCGAGCTTTGCTGAGCATAAACCAAATTCCTCTAACATCCTGCAAAAACATCAACCTGATTTTCCCCCGTGCCACAAGTTAATGGGTGGTGAAATATTGTAGCATAGCGCAGCAAAGCACAAACTCATCCAGGCAAAGAGAAAACACACTGGTTCACAGCACAAATAGTAGTCGAAGCAGCGTTTAGCCACACCTTGACAGAAGCAAAGATGGACATTATGTTACATAATACTGAAAAAATAAGCAAGAAACCCAGTCTCAGTGAAATGACATTCCTATAAAACTAAATCACAAATCCAAAAACATGAGTCTGCTTTAACATGTGTCAAAAGGGTTCACTGTGAGTTAGTAACTGCAGGTGAAAGTGGCCCAAATCCGACATTTTGGCCCATACGTGACTCACATCAGATATTTTGTGACAGTCTGAACAGCACAAATCCAATTTTTTCAAATCAGATCTAGGCCACTTCAGACAGCAGATCTTAATGCACAATTTGGATTTTTGGTGAAATTGTGTGCTCGTTCATATAACACATTAAATGCGACTTCTACCAGTTTTGAGTAGGAACTGAATGCGACCCTGACCCGCATGCGCAAAAGAGGTCCTAACGTAATATGTGACACGCAGGCACGCACTGTGTTTACAGAAGTAAATATGTTTTTTCCTGTCAATCCTCCTCCTGGGATGCAGAATTATGATGTTTGTCGCATTTCAATGACATAAAGGTCGGATAAATGCGACCTGGCCATTCAGACTGAAGTTGCATTGTAAAATATCGGGTATATATCAGATTTAGGACCACATATGAAAGTGGCCTGGGTGGATTTAAAAAAAATCTGATTAACTGGATACAGGTCCCATGTGGGCAAAAAAATCAGATTTGGGCCACATTTGCCTGCAGTCTGAATGTAGCCTTTCACACACGGCCCTAAATCGGATACATATCTAATGTTTTGCAATGTAACTTCACTCTAAAGGGTCATGTCACATTCCATCCAACTTTTACATCATTGAAATGCAACAGATGTCACAATTCTGCGCTCGAGGAGGCAGAACCAGCAAAATCCATATTTACTTTGGTAAACACTGCATGTGACATCACGTCTTCTGGGCATGCGGGTCACTTCAGGACCATAGACTGTTCACACATGAATCTGATGGCAGTTGCATTTCAATTATAATGTGAACAGACACACAAAATAATCAGATTTCAACAAAAAAAATCAGAATTGAGCATTAAGACTTGCAGTGTGAATGTAGTGTAGCAACATCAATAACAGTGTCCTTAACACCTCTAAATGCTTCAAAATGCACCCTGATACTTTGCCCTAATATATTAATTTAAAGATATTATTTCTGTCATTGCAATCACTGTCGCCTTATTTCATTTAGAATTATTAGTAATTTATGGGATAGAGAAATAAAGTGCTGCTATTTGTTACTTATGGTGTTTGTTAAGATTGCACATGTACAACATATAGGTGTTGCTGTACTTGAGATCATGCCGACAGAAAAAAATCTATTCAAATTGTGTCTCTTGCCCAACCGTGACAGAAACATCAGCTACACTGAGAGGCAGCGCTGGCTTTGTTCGTCTTCAGTTTTTCAGTAATATCAATAAGTGCACCGTGAGTTGCTTTTACATCAGGCTTGCAGACCTTTTCTGTATTAAACCAAGCTTTCCCAAAACTTAACAGATCACTGCCTGTGCATAAAAAAAAACATTAATACTGTCATCACAACCTCATGTTGATAAATGAGTTGGTCATTGTGTTGGAGGAAAACACAAACAAAATATGTGAACCATTTCCATTTCCATCCATCATGATCAGATTTAGTTATTTTGTGTGGGTGGTATACAAATATTTGTAATTCAAATTTGCTAACTTCTTACAGTGTAACAAAAAAGAGACAAATATACATGAAGTCAGATTATTGCATGATTTTATTTCATTCTTACGAAGTTCTGTTATTTCAAACACCTTTCCATGGACTATTGATTGATGATTTACTTGCTAAACATAGACCATGTTTCTAAACTAATCAGCTGGCGAGTGTTGGAGCAGCTGGTTAATGTTGAACGTAAGCGAGAGAAAAGTGAGACCTGTCTACACCTATTAAATATGTGGGTTAGATCAAAAAATAAATTAGCACCGTTGCAAATGCTCCTGATGAGTCACCAGCTGCACAGTTAACAGTGGAGGGTTACACTAAATATAAACAGAAGCACATGTAAGACCATGACCAAAAATACACTGGGTTTCATGAGACATATGTGGGTGAAGTCTCAAAACAACACTTCCCCTGCTGATGCTCAGCTGCTCCGTAAAAGGACAATGACAAAGCTGCTCAGTTAATATTCAGGTCAGTCTTTCATTCCCACCCTTTATCTTGCTTTGAATATCTACTGTTATCACCACAGCTGATGTGGTATTTTAGTCATGAAAGCAGGTCAAGTGACACACGGTGCTTGGTCCGGTGATATGAATAATGTGACGTGTAATAGCCTGCATCTAACCTTTCATATAACAGGAAAGTTTGCTGTATGATAGAGCAATGGTGCGCTTTTTTAAAATAAACATACAATAATTTTTTTTTCTTTGGGGAAAATGAACGATGTACTGAAACTGATGGGATGTTATATGGGCATTTTTTTTATTATTATTTTTGACAATATGTTCATTTATTTTTAATTGTTTGGGGAAAGAAGTGTATTTAGTATTTGTTCACTGTACAGATCAGTGTAGTGTCTTTGTTTCTTGAACCAGTTCAGTTCAGGGTTCTTCAAAACTTGGTGTCATATAGAAATCCAGGCAGAATTTTTCACTAGTTATGTTTTATACATTTTGTTACATCTAGTTTTATGAATTCTTGAAATCTTTTCCAGCTCTCCCTGGACAAAGAGCTTTTATTCTCATGGGACCCACTGGTTAAATGACAGTTAAATAAATATAAAGAAGAACAGATTTGAGCTGAGTGATTGTGATCAAGGATGCATTAACAATGGAGAGACATCCACATCTAGGCTATTCATAATGCTATTATATTGTCCAATGCATTTAAATCATTTGATACCTCTTTTTTTGGGTCTAATAATCCCTCTGTTGTTTTAATTTATAACTAGTTCTTGTACAAAACCAGCCTTGACCAACTCTACAACTAGTTCTGCATATAGCTTACTCTTTTTCGTGCCACTTTAGCAATTTCTTACATTCAGGAGACCCCCATCAACCTCTTGGTTTTGTTAGCGTTCTATTTTTTTTTCCACCTGTTTCCCAGAATTCTCCATTCTTCGTCCCTTCTTCATGGTTTTCTCCATACTTTCTCTTCAACCTGTAGAATGACCCATTAACTGATGATGTCCTTCATATTTCATGTCAAAGAAAAGCTGTTGTAGGTTGCAGGTTGTCATTCTTTCCTTTCACTATCTGTGCATTATTGCTTTGAAAGTTC
>JAPTMW010147641.1:0-10464 GCA_029822955.1 Ostorhinchus angustatus
CCCACAGTGGGGGTTTGGGTCAGTGGGGGGTTTGGGAACGCAAGCATGCGATGGGGTGGGTGTAGGAGAAAGGACACAGAAGAGAATCAGGTGTGAAGTTAAAATTCCATTACAGTAGCTAGCAATGAAAATTCACTACAGGTACCCTTTAAGGACAATGACTTTGACACATACACTTCCCAATGTTTTGTTTTTTTTTTCATAAGAAGCTGCATGGACACTGCCACCCCTACTAAACAGATCCTTGTCTTTCCCAAAAACAAGCCGTGGATAACCAAAGACATCCAAGCCTGCTCAAGGTCGGCAACACTGCCTTCAGATCTGGCAACACACAACTGTACAGCATCCAAGCAGCCGAGACAGGAGAAGGATTGAGGGACATTTTAAGAGCTCAGACCTATGTTGGGCATGGCAAGGAATACAGCACATCATGAACCAGAACAGTATATATTCAACCAGCCCACCAATGACAGCATTGCACTAGCTGAGGAACTTAACATCTTTTTTGGTTGCCATGATGGAGAGACCACAGGGAGAGACCCAGCACCAACACCACCTCCAGGCAACAGAGCACTCATTCTACAGCCAGTACAGATGAGAGACACACTCAGCCACATCAATACACAGAAAGCAGGTGGCCCCAGTGGTGTCCCGGGACATGTCTTCAGAGAGTGTGCCAGCGAACTGGCTGAGGTGTTTACAGACATATTCAATACATCTCTGTCACAGTGCTCTGTCTCCTCCTGTCTTAAAACATCTGTCATAGTGCTGCTACCCAAAGAGAAAATCAGCCCCAATGACTACTGGCCTGTAGCTTTAACACCCGTCACTATGAAGTGTGTGGGGTTTAGGGTTAAGGTAGGGTTTCAGGGTGCTAAAAAACATCAAAACTGCTGTTCCAAATACTCTAGACCCCCATCAGTTTCCATATAGATCCAACAGATCCACAGATGACACCATTTCTTTTGCCCTCTACATTACACTGCTGCATCTGGAAACATAATTTGAGGATGACAGAACAGTGGTGGGCCTGCTCACTGCTGGTGTGGAGACTTACAAAGAGGAGGTGCCGAAGCTGACAGAGGGGTGTGTAATAAACATCTTACCTTTGAACATCGGAAAACAAAAGAAATGATCATTGATTTCAGAGGTAAAAAGAATGATCACCACTGTACTGTGGAAAGTATTCTTAATTTTGGCATCCTTGTGTGAGGCACTTTGTGAAAGCCAAGGGACATAGTGAGGCTGCTGTAAAGGCTAATTTTATTGTGTGTTAGGTTAGGGTTAGGTTTTTGGGGATTTTTTTCATGAATCGTGTGGAATGATGGAAGTCTTGCAAATGGAGCATGAGATGAATGCTGTAAAACGAGTGGTTAATTTTATGAGAGCCAAAGGTTTAAATCTCCACCAGTTCATCATTTCTAAAGGAGTTTGGATCAGAATACAGTGACTCTCCCTATCACATGGAAGTGTTTGAGCAAATGTTTCGAGTTGCATGAAGAAATCTGTCAGTTCATGGAAAGCAAGGGGAGATAAATGACAGGTTGCTGTGTGAACTAACATTTCTGTGACATCACAAGCCATCACAGTGTGCTCAACCTGCAGCCTAAGGCTGTGACCATGTAATCACTGATATGTACACCGGATATGTACGCTGAGAACCAAGCTGTGCCTGTGGGAGACCCAGATGCTGAAAGACAACTTGACCCATTTTCTATGCAGCCAAACCTTGAAAGTGCAGATTTCCACCACTGTGTCCCCAAGTGCAGTTTGCAGAAAAACTCAGCATATTTAGCACTGACTTCACACAGCGATTTGCCAACTTTGAAGCCCAAACATCCAGGTTTGAATTGCTCAGTAATCAATTTGCACCAGTCAACATCCAAATACAGCTGATCAAACTCCAAAGTAGTGACACACTTAAAGCAAAATATGAGTCTGTGGGTGCTGCACAATTTCCACAATTCACCCCAGACACAACGCCCTGGCTGTGCACCAAAACTGCTCAAATGGTGTCTGTTTGGCAAAACATATCTGTGTGAACAACTTTCTCCCACCAGTTTGTCCAGCTGTCATCTTTTGGGGGTTCAATGAATTTTTGTCGTGTTTATTTTGTTGTTTCTGATATTTTTATTAGAAGCAAAGAACAAAACAAGTGTACAGGCCAGACAAGACTTATGCCTTATTTTTTGTTCTACAGTGCCCCATAGGAGCCAACAAAAGTAACTAAAAACTTTCAATCAGTAAGTTATAGGAATGGAAGTTGACGAAGGTAAGATGAAATAAACAAATTAACTGAAAAAACAAAGTGATGTTGAGAATAAACAACAAGAAGATAAATAAATGACTAAATAAACAAATGTCAATCAATTGTATTTCAAAGTGATCTTGCTGCTTTAGAACCGGGATACCAACACAAAGATCCCAAACCCTCCCAACACCTCCCTACCCTGACTGCTAAATTAAATATCCCCAAGATAAGAGAATAAAGGCTGCCAAATTTGTTCAAAGTTATTCATGCTGCCAGTGATGGCATATCTTATTTTTTCAAGGTGAGGTGTGTTTGTAAGCTCTGTGTGCCACATCTTTAATACGGGAATGTCTTTACCCTTCCAAAGCTGCAGGACAATTTTCTTTGCAAGTATTAGTGCATATGAGATCAAGCTTTTTGAGCACGTTGTAGGCCCTTTGTTACTTTGGAAATCCCAAAAATGATTACTGTTGGACTTGGGTCAATCCTAACTTTTAGAACATTAGACAGATGAGTAAAAATGTCATACCAAAAGCCCTGAAGCTTTGGACAGAGTACAAAACTATGTAGCAAACTGCCACATTGTACCATGCATTTTTCACAAAGGGGTGAGCAATCTGAATAAATTTAATGAATTTTCTCTCTTGAGTAGTGTAGCCTGTGTACAATTTTTTATTGAATCAGGCAATAATGGGCATTTCAGTTTCAGTTTATTTATTTAAAATAGGGACAACACATATTAATGAACATATACATGTAAATATGCAAGATTATAGCCATCTTTAGTCCCTTAGGCAGGTTGGTGTTGGTATAGAAACTGTGTTTATATTGTGTAAAGTCTTCTGCCACATGTCATCAGACAATGGGGTACTCATGTTTATTTTGATGTTGAACAAACATTTATTACATCAGTGTTGTGAATGTTCTATGTCTTGATTAGTGATATGTTGTGCTGTTTGGTGTTTGTCATGATCTGTTCATAAAGAAGAGTGCTATCTTTAAGATAGGTTTCATGTTGCTGAACAAGAACTGTAATCTACAACTGAGACAATTTCTACTTCATCACAACATGGTGCTGGCAGGGGAGTAGCTGCATGACAGGTTTCGCAGTTCAAGCTGGTTGCAGATGTGGATACAAACTCTATGATTAGTGGAATCCAACTCACATACTGACATATTTGGCAGATATTACAGCACCAACCATATGCTCATATATGTTAGTTAGAAATGTAATGCTGGAATACTGCTGGAGATCAAACAGGGGAAAAATGTTTCTACATCACCTTGAGCTAAGGTGACACCAGATTTAGTTTGTGAAATGGAGGACACCTTGGGGGGGGCATGGGAATTTTTTGCTAAATTCTTCTGTGAACATTAGGGTTGGGAATCTTAGTTGTAAGGCTGATGCGATATGCATCTCGATACAGCATCTACAATCTGATATATTAAAGATATGTGTGTGGCATCTCACAATGTGATACATACGATTCACACCCAATTCATGATACAGAGCAATTAAGTACATTCTGATTCAACACATTCATTCTATTAAAAAAATATGCAATGCAATGAGCTGGATTATTTATTTATCAAATAAGACCATGAACGTGGCTTTTGTGCGATTTCAGAACACGTGCCTCACATACAAGCAGGTGAAAAAGTTAGGACTTTGTTTCCAAAGTAATTTACCTACATGTTTTTCACACTCACACACTTCTTGCTCTCTCGCTGAATCAATTTCTAATGTAATTTATTGATAATGTTGGTAAAACAGAAAAAAACTTCTGTCACTTTAAGAGACACCTACGCAAGGTATTCTGGGATGCACTGTTGGATACAAATGTCATAGTGATGGGAAGTTCGATTCTTTTTACTGACTCGGATCTTTTACTCTCAAACAGTAAATTGAACGAATCAATGAACGAATCATTTCATTCATTTTACAGCATGTGGTGCTATAGCCCTCTTGTGGGCAAATGAACGAGAGACGTAGTGATCGCCACACAGCCTGAGCTATGAACGAATCATTGAACGAGAACGATGAACGAGGCTCATGAACGAGAACCATGAACGAGAATCATGAACGAGAATCATGAACAAGAACGAAACCGTTCAGTCCGAGCTACCTGTCACATGACAAATCAACGATGAACAGAACGAAAACGAACTGCGTCTTCTAGTATTATTACTACTATTGTTATTATGATTATATTTAATTATTGTTATATGTCATTTTCTGGCAGAATATAACACAATCAATATGTTGATATAATTTTCAAGTTTTTATTTATAAACACACTTTACATTATATACACAATAACACCATACACATCTACAAGAACCGAAGACCACTAACTAATTATGATTTCATGAATAAATAATGTATGTTGGATGAACGTCAGACATCATTCATTTCCTTGTTCGTTTCTGTCCACTCACCCTGTACCTGAACTACAGCTGTAACGTGACAGATGAACAAATGAACAAATGAACAATCCAAATGAATGATCTGTGAACTTTACTGTAGTGCTTACTGTTCTTCACACAGCCTGAGCGGCTGGGCGTCATGTGACAAAAGAACGAATCATTTCTGTTTCCGGTCCTGTGGACTGAGCTTGTTGAGTGAGTAGCGAACGAATCATTTCTGTTTCCGGTCCTGTAGACTGAGTTCATGTAGCTGCTTGCCATGTGGCCAGGGAAGGTACTGCAAGAAAATGAACAAATCGTTCACTGATAGGATTCATTACTCCCAAGTCATAGAAAAGATTAGTTCATTTTGACCAAATCGTTCACGAACGACACATCACTAGTATGTCACTGTTTAAGGAAGTATCTCCAGTATGTATGTAGGCAGTATTCAATACAGCTGATCTAGTTAAAAAGTACCTGTTCATAAACCACCTGTGGTCTCCTCTTTCTATGTCTGACAGATTCAGATACACACATGTCAGTATTCATCCGTGGAGCTCGTGCCACTGTGCATCCACGGAGCTCCTACTGTTCTGTACAGTGTACACATCCGCAAATCCACAGCGCACGTTAACGTGGGTCGACAGAAAAGAAAACTTTACTCAAAGAAAGAGAAACACTTTTAAATGCAACTAAAAATAAATTGTATTGAAAGGATCGCATTTTATTGATACAAACATTCAGTAACCGATGCATCACGATATCATTCCAAACTTTTTATTCACTTGTAGCTTCTCTACCGGTGCACTCGGATCATGCACGCGCGTGTTGGTGTATCGATACGTATCGGATAATCTTCCCATCCCTAGTGAACATACATTTACGTTTCGGCATAGTTTCAGAGCCGGGCAGATGTGTGCTTTCACCATTGTAAACAAGGTTCTCGCACTACTGACGTGCACACTGACCAATTAAAACATTACAGACTTTACATTACGGCTTTTGACCAATGACGGTAGCTCTACAGTCAGACCATAGGCTACTTCACCATGCCCCTATTCACTTCCGCACAAAGCAAAGGGGCCAGATTTGAGTAGAAGGGCGTGACTAATTTGTGAATGACACAGAAAAACATGGAATGGAATGGAAATTTGATGTGTTTGAAGCAGTAGAACAAAATCCCGGACGATTTTGAAATTCTGCCCGGACATTTTTTAGGTCTCAAAAAGAGGACATGTCCGGGAAAAAGAGGATGTCTGGTCACCCTACCTTGAGCATCTAGAGCTTGATCTATGTCTAAGATGGATATTAAAATTTGTTAGGTCTTAGATGTCAGCCTTGTAAGGCAGGCAAGGCAAGGCAAGGCAGGTTTATTTATATAGCACATTTCATGTACAAGACAATTCAAAGTGCTTTACATAAAAACATTACAGCAGCAATAAAAAGTATAGGCATGAGAGAAAAAACAAAACAAAAAAACAAATACAACAGATAAAGCAGATAAATAGATAAAAAACTTTAAGCTTAAAAGAAAGTGCAGATCTGAACAGATGAATAAAAACTCTATTCAAATGTAGCTGAGAACAGGTGGGTCTTTAGCCTGGATTTAAATAAATTGAGTGTTTCAGCTGATCTGAGGCTTTCTGGGAGTTTGTTCCAGACATGTGGAGCAGGGAATCTGAACGCAGCTTCTCCATGTCTGGTTCTGACTCTGGGAACTGACAAAAGACCAGATCCAGATGACCTGAGGGGTCTGGTAGGTTCATACTGGGTCAGGAGGTCACTGATGTGTTTTGGTCATAAACCATTCAGAGCTTTAAAGACCAGCAATAGAACTTTAAAGTCTATCCTCTGACAGACAGGCAGCCAGTGTAAGGACCTCAGAGTTGGACAAATGTAGTCTGCTTTTTTGGTCTTAGTGAGGACTCTAGCAGCAGAGTTCTGAATGAGCTGCAATTGTCTAATTGATTTTTTTAGGTAGACCTGTAAAGATACTGTTACAATAATCAAGGCAACTTAAGATGAATGCATGAACTAGTTTTTCCAGGTCCTGCTAAGACATAAGATCTTTTATCCTTGCGATGTTCTTAAGGTGATAGTAGGCTGATTTTGTGACTGCCTTGATGTGTTTTTCAAAATTTAGGTCTGAGTCCATCACTACACCCAGATTTCTGGCTTGGTTGGTGGTTTTTAGATGTATAGATTGAAGCTCTGTGGTGACCTGCAGTCATTTCTCTTTGGCTCCAAAGACAAGTATCTCAGTTTTGTTTTTGTTCAGCTGAAGAAAGTTGTGGCACATCCAGCCTTTAATCTCCTCAATGCATTTACCAAGAGCCTGTAAAGGGCCTTGGTCTCCAGGTGGCATAGATCTGATATAGATCTGTGTGTCATCTGCGTAGCTATGGTAACTAATATTGTTGGTCTTTATAACCTGTGCCAGTGGGAGCATGTACATGTTAAACAGAAGAGGCCCCAGGATGGAGCCTTGGGGAACTCCACATCTCATTTTTGTCTGCTCAGATGTAAAGCTACGTAATGACACAAAGTACTTCCTGTTCTCTAAATCTGTCGTGAACCAGTTTAGTATTGGGCCAGACAGACCCACCCAGTTCTCCAGTCGTTTCAGTAGTATAGTGTGGTCGACTGTATCAAACGCAGCACTGAGAGCCAGTAAAACTAACACTGACATGTTTCCATTGTCTGTATTCAAACATATGTCATTCATCACTCTGGTCAAAGCAGTCTCAGTGCTGTGGTGCGTCTAAAACCTGACTAGAAGACATCATAGCAGTTGTGATGTGTTAAAAAGTCATTTAGCTGATGAAAAACAGCTTTTTCAATGATCTTACTTAAAATGGAAGACTGGAGATTGGACTATAGTTGTTCATTTGTGTCTTGTCTAGATTGTCTCTTTTTAGCCAAAGTCTAATTACAATTGTTTTCAAGTACTTTGTAAGTAGTCATCATGTCACTCAGGGTTGAGGCTAGTAGTACTGGAAAAAAAACTAGACTTTCCATTTCCTGAAGGAAATGCAATGTGTGTGCTTGCCTCTTGCCGGATTGGTGGACTCGTGGCTAGGTGCAACATAAAAGCAAGAAATATCTCCTGTTCACTTCCTATGTGGAATCTGTGTTTGTTAACTGATGTCACCACAGACTTTCTGTAGAACTGTATTCAGATGAGAAGCCTCCTACAGTTTGTGTGTCAGTCCTGTTAAAGCATTGTTTAAATAGGCTCCTTTAACCCTTAGAACTTCGCTGGTTCACGGGCGCCCCCACGCAACAGTGTCGGTACTTTGCAGAATATCTCACGAACCACACATCGAAACTTAATGGGGAAAATTGCTATCACTAGCTTACCCTTTCAGTGATCTATGGTGAGATCGGGGCAATTGTAGCTTTTTGAGAAGGTTTTCAATCCAGCCGTTAAGTGCTGCGTCTTTTTCCAGGAACTTCGCATGTGAATTCCGCTGTGATAAGTCCGTGACACATTCATTATTAATTACATTTTGTGATTAAAAAAGTGTAAATTATGTTAGCGGACTTCCACATTGAAGCTTAATGTAAACCTTGATGACTTCTGGTCGGTCTCTTGACCAATGAGGCGCTCCAATTTCTTCCTCTCCTGTTTTTATGACGGTGACATCCAATCCAAGCAGCCAAAGATCAGTGTGAGGTAAAATAGTTATCTTCCCGTATCAAAAACAAAGGAATAATAATCTCCCATGGCCAAAACAAGGGTAAATAAACATTTACTAACAACTTTTGATTGTGGAAATGTACACAAGTACACTGTACACTGTTCCAAGGAGTGGCACAAGTGGAAGTGAGGGTAAAAAACGAGTGGAGAAAAAAATGTAAATATTTTTGGTTGTGTTTGTGTTAGAATGTTGGGATCTTTTTCTCCTGATGGCTAAGGCCTGAGAGAAACATATTTGAAAATGAAAAAGCTTGTACATTGTTGATCTGTGTCTTTTTTGAATGGAATTCTGTGACATTCAATTTCCGTTTTGTTTTTTTCTTTTGCTTTTATACTCTTATAACTATTGATCCATTCAAATGACATCATTTTAGAAAACATATTATTATTGCCCAGGTTTTCCTGAAAAAAAAAAGAAAAGTCATTTGCTTGACTGCAGGAAAGGGTTGAGATTATACATGCATTAATAGACATAGAGGTCAGGCTGACAAAAAATAGCAATAAATGGCTTGGTTTTTTAATGGTTAATTGAATAGCTCCATGTGTCTGTATGTGATCCCAGGTGACCTCATTCATTTCATATAGAGACTTTATCTGAAGGTTTTGAGCTGAAAAAAAAAAAAAGTTATATATATATATATATATATATATATATATAACAACATTTTTTTTAAATTTCATTTTCATTTATTATTTTTATTGTATTCTTTATTATTTCAATGTATTTCTTTTTAATTTTAGTGTAGCTGTATTTTTTCAGCTTTTTTTGTGGAGCCTTAATTATCTTAATTGTCAGCAGCTGTGTCACACAGGCCACATCTACCGTTACCATGACAACGAGCACTGCAGGCACTGAAGAAACAGACACAAACATGCTCATGTATGACTCTGAAACACTGTGAAACTGCTCCAGAACTCCTAATAATTATGAGAAAACCAAATATGATCGGTAAAAACTAGGATGATCCTGAGCGGCAGAAGGACCTGGGAACACACAGATGTAGTTTTTTTGTCTCTACTGTGAAAAATGACTGACTTATGGCAGTGTAAAAACAGTCAACTCACCAGGAGCAAGAAGATCCGTTTGGTACACATTTGTATTGATTTGAATAGGAGCCGAGAAGGGATATGCCCCTAAACTACTGCCTGTCATTTCACTTTAAAAAGAACTAGGTCTTCAAACATTGGTTCATATGAATCCCAGGAACCGTGGTTACATTTTTGGAAAAGATCATTCACCTCCTATGTATAATTTGGCCGGGAGAGCGAGTTGTTCAGAAAATTTTGAGGTAGATTTTCGCTGCTCTTCCACTCTAGCTGATGACATCACGCACTCTAAAAAGTGAGATTTTTACTCAACCCAGGGGAGTTTTAAGACTCCCTATCGAAAACTGTCAAATCCATCCTCATACCAAAGACATTTTTGTAGAGATGACAAAAATAGCTGCGTTTTAAAGTTTAAATGAAGTTTCTAGGTAAAAGTACGGTGAAGCAGCAGCAGTCGGAAAAACGGCAAGTTTTTTGTTACTCCCATTGAAAATGAATGGGGTTTCTGTTCACGTTTTTGTGTGAAAACCGTAAATGATATTGTTACGACATGATGACATAGATAATCTTTGGGCCAAGCCGAACATTTTTCGTGTTGACCGTATAATTTTAGGATGAATCGTTTGGGAATGGTAGCCACTTGAAAATGGCCCAATTCATTTTGGATGGACATTTTTGACTGTTTTTTTTTCTGCAATTTTAACGAAATCTGTGCAGTAGAATGTCAATTTAAATAGCACATCTTTCAAAACCATGTTGCACATTTTTGCAATTATATTTTGTGGTCTATTTCCAATGGTGTGGGCTGCGTTTTTTTCCAACGTTTTTGCATAATAATAATAATAATAATAATAATAATAATAATAATAATAATAATAACAATAATAATAATAATGATAAATGTGACAAACAATAGTCCCCTGTGCCTTGTATTACATGGGTCCGTGTATATTTTGGTATTTGGTTTTTCCGTTTATGATTGAGAATTAAAAAACAAAAAACGACTGGTTTATTTGACTTTCGTTTTGAAGCACAAAACCAACAATTGAATTACGCA
>JAPTMW010147889.1:0-10463 GCA_029822955.1 Ostorhinchus angustatus
TTCCTGATTCTACTAGCCCACAGCTGCAGTTTCAATTAGCTAAAGGCTGAGTGGCCACTATTGATTTAAAAGTGCCTTGTGTGTCTGTTTGATAGACTGAAATGCTGCTGCAGGGCAGCTGGTGCTGTTACAGCTCGAGACAGGCAAACACAGCAAAAGCTTAAACAATCATTCGATCACAACAAGTAAATCTTCTCCTCACTTCTGAAATGTCAGCCTGCAGTGGAGAGGATCTAAATATCCTTATATCTTTCATCACAAAAAGTACACAAACACATGGACTCATGCTTGTATTGGTAATCCCTGGAATTTACGCGACCCAGTATGCCTTTCCAGGCAGACAACTCTCGGGCGGTTTCTGAGAATGATGTGTGGCACACTGGCAGGCAGTGGAAAAAGGCTATTTGTGTCTCAGCTAAATGTGGAGCATTAATGGGCCGCTGTGTTGCATGGGCCAAAGAAATCCCCATCTCCTGCTCTGCAGGAACTCTCAAGTTCGAGCGGAGATGTGGGTACTATATTGTTCAAGTGGAAATTACTGACACATTATATGAAACAGAGACAGACTTTGGTTCAGCCAAACAAACTCAGAGTCAAAAGGGATGAAGGTCAGCGTAGTAACAATGCATAGGGCACAAATCTACAGTTCAATGGTAATACTGCGATAAACCTGATGTTTGGGATGAGTCTGGTTCCTACCTGAGGTCCAGGTGGACCAGCAGGCCCAGGAGGGCCTTGGGCACAGGCAGAACCCTTGTCCCCAGTGCCTGGCTCTGATTGACCACCATTAGTAATAGAAACATCTTCATTCTGTGAAATATAAATAAAATAAAATAAAATATATGATTTACTTTGTCGCCTGAAATGATTAGTAGACAGATAACAGAACCATATGAGAGATTTTATTGAGAACACATATGGTGACTGTTTTTTAAAATTTGTCATTTGTGTTAATGTCTGACTTCACTACATGATTGTTACACATTGTCAAATTCAGGTCATGTCGATCCAAACATTTTCCACTCACTAAGTGTTTAATGATCTGATTCAGATGTCAAAAGAACTGTAAGTGTGGGGCAGTTTGGACATCACCCAAGGACAAATCAACAGTCAGATATTCCACAATAGAAAGTCACATGACTTTGACTCACATGAGCGTGGCGGCGCCAAAGTGAAGGGGGTGGAGGAAACAGTGGGGGTGGAGGTGGACTCAGCAAACAGCATGGGTTGAATCTCTTCTGCTGCTCCTGGGATCTGAGAGCTTTGCAAGGTGTGCATGCAGTCAGTCACACAGGAAATGATGCCACATGTCAAAATTAGATGAAGATAGCCGGAAGAAATTATGTTTTATCTGTCATCTCAACTTCTGTAGTAGCACAGCCTTATCATAGCCCTGACCTCCTCATTAGGACCAACACCACATGGACACAGATAGGCTGTCATACAGTCAACATCTTAACCAATTGACGCATCACCAAATTACATATACACACAAGAAAAAGTGTTGAAAATGAAAGCGGTTAGCAGATGCAGGAGCAGCATAAGCAGCAGAGAAACAGGTGCAAACTATCGAATCACAACACCCGTCCAGCAGAGTTCCTAGAGCTGGACACAGATATAAAGTGCCTCTGCCTCTCATGGAAGGACTGGAGCTGGTCTCGCTATTTATAGAGGCATTTCCAGACTACCTCATGGGTGACAAGAAAATAAAAACAAGTGCATTTTCCAGTGGTGAAAAACAATCATAGGTAATCCAAAACTACCGCTCTATTCATGCTTCTATACCCCAGCTCCTTAAACACCCATGTATGTATGCAGACATTCGTATGTACAGTGTACACAAACACACACATAAAATTGGGATTTCAATATTCTTACCTGCTGGGAATGAAATAAAGCTGTCCAGAAATGAGGACTGAGCCAGGCCATAACAGCACCACAGTGGCAGATACAGTCCAAGTGTTAAAAGAGTCATGCTGCTCCAGGTAGTTGCCTGACTTTATTTCTGAGCCACAGCAGCCCTCTCACGCTGCCTTTCTCTCTCCTCACCGTCCTCTCCCACTTCTCCCCTCCCTCTCTGCTCACTCCACTCTGTCTCCTTTACGTCCTCAGAAGAGGGTATGCCGACCACTGCCCATTAAATCTTTCCTCTGCATCAGTGTGCGCTAAAATTACAGTGGACAGTCTGCCAGCTGCTTTGTATGCCAATATTAGATCTCTACTGCAGGGGGGTGCCTTTATTGTTTCCACTACTCTCTTAAGGAGACTTATCCTAACCCACAGTGTGATTTTTCTACCAAAGCGTCAAACAGGACTAGCTTGCATCCTGTGATAACATGTATTGTATATGTGCAAATGAGCATCCGTCTTATACTTATCTGTACCGATTATTACATCTTTTTCGGGGAAGTACACTATTCATCCCCCTGTGCATCAAAGTATCCATTTAGGCCAGGCCAGATTGGTTTCATTGCCCAGTCTGTCCTATATAATTAATTGAGCACATTAGTAAGAAGGCTCCTTAGGGGAAGTGAGAGCTGTAAAAAAAAATCCATGGAAAGCCAAATATTTCTTTTTGTTCACACGTTACAGGTAAAAATGATCATTTTATATTTTGCACAAACTCATGCACAAGTGCTTTTATATTTCGTGGGCTTTAACCGTAACTTATCTATAATACTACTGTATGAGTGCTAGAAATTCTTTTGTTTAAAAATGTGTATGACATGGCTTAAAATTCAAGGAGGATGCCCTGGACAAAAGATTTAAAAACGGGAACACAGATGGGTTTTTTTTTGTTTGTTTTTTTTAGCTTCAAGTCCACTGTAATATGACATTTTAGCTTTACCAGCATTCAGATCAGTTAAACAGGGTGTTTAACGAGCCATTAATTACACTACCATTTAGGTCAGTCATGTTAAGGTATCTCTGATCTGATAAGAAATGATATTCACCACATTATGTCTAAAAAAGTTTTATTGTCCTTTGCATTATTTCATTTATTGTAATATTACAATGTAGTAAAAGTATCATTATATTTTACAGTTATTTCATGGAAAAAATCACAAGAAACATAAGCAGCCTTATATATTCCATTTTGATTTTTGTTAAGGAAAAGACTACTGTCACTGCGGTTTTGATCACATATTCATCAATGAGGATGAAACCAGTAAAAACTCTTACATATAACAAGTATCTTAGCATTGCTATACTTAATCAGGGCCTGTGGACAGACATTATGAACACTAAGGCACAATGAAGAATGTGTTTTCTTGGAATCTGTCCATTTCACAATATTCTTTAAATGTCATTGTGTACTTTCATTGAAAGTGTTTTGGCCTTATACAACATCTGCTGGTTTGGCAATGCTGGAAGAAAGATTTTTTACAAAAGTGACAATAACAGCTTTAAATTGTTGGGATTATTTATCATAGTAAGGAATGCATCCCACCTAACCTGTTGTACAATATGTGCATGAGTATGCCTACTGGTGATTCTGGGATGTTGTGATGAAATGAGATGCCCTTGGAGTTTGCGGTAAACCAGCTAAACCACAGGTTTATATCAATCTTCTGGACAAAGGAGAAACCAGATCCTGGACTATAGGTTGGAGCGTGTGAGCCAAGGGAACTCCTGGGAACAGAGATAACAAACACATTAGACATCCTTAGATGATATTTGACGTAACAGTCAGATGTTAAAATAGACTTGACCTTCAAAATTCACACTGAGGTATGTGAGAATGAGAATGGCCCATCATCTACGACCACGTCAGACAACTATGAGGAGCAGCTACGAGGCAGATACTAAGGTCAGAAAACGAGACGATGCGTTTCTGCCGGCTGCAGAGGCACCAGGAATACAACCTTCAAATTTGTCTGCAAAGGGTTGCGTGGATACGTTCAACACAACAAAGAGGGTCATGCTTTCTAATTATGGGGTCCCTGAAATAGAAAGGTCAGGTTGGTGTGAGGTGGAGGGATTGTGAGTGGAATACAACAGTTCTGTGGTGCACCTGGAGTCTATGGATTACTGTTGCATGCCAGTCACATAGCCCTATAAGGATGACACGAGAGCCAAATAAACACTACGCTGTTTGTTGCTCCATGTCCATCAATCGTCAATGTCATTCGAGTCATTTTCCACCTCCTTTCTCTACAGGTTAAAATAAACCTGAGGCTGAAACCAAATAGCCTACCTTCCAACCTCCTGTCAGATTTACAGATTTCAGTCATATGTTTTGCTTTGTGTCAGGGTCTCTGGTGTCAGTCTGCTGGTTGGCTTGAGGACAAGATGAGCTACTTCACAGGACTTAAAACTTTACTCACTGCCTTCAAGATAAATGACATGTGAACGTGTGTTTGGGATGGATGACCTGACCTAAAAAGTTGCTGATACAGAAAAGTCTGACAATTGAATAACCCAATAGACATTTACTGTAAAACTAAATCTTTTTGAGCCTCAGAAAATAAATTAAATAAATATTCCATTCATTCCCAAAGATTGGATCATAACCCCGAGGTGGATTGAAGGAGATTTCGTTTGAGTTGACAAATCTATTGTCCATAAAGTTGGAACAAATTATTTTTACCTCTTCTCATGAAAGGATTGTGATAATGTGATTTATTCTTGATAGATAACGTGTAAATGGGATTCAGTGTGTAATCACACCAGGTCATAAATGTGATTATTTATGTGTAGAAATAGGATTAAAAAGAGGAATGTGTCTGGAAACAAAATTATTCCAACTTTATGTGCTACATGTTAATGCAGAAATGGTCAAGGTTGTTTGTTAACACCAACATTTGCTCTTCTTACAAGTCAGTAATAATATTTATTTAACATAAGATCATGTTTTAAAAAAGTATGTCCATGACAAAAATTATAATCATAGTCAAAATTAGCAAAAATAACTGAAAATCATGTCATGATCAATGAGCACATGTATTAAATTTTCACCTAGTGGTGCTATGGTGCTTTCTCCAAGGCCAAGTCACAGCTTCTACTACTAAAAACATAAGTGATAACTATGACAGCAGTTTTACCATAATTCTATTCTCATCCACCAGGGGGCATTTATACAGCATAAATGGTGTGGATTTCCATCAACAGTCACCCACATGAACAACAAACTGTCAATGTAAGACGACTGACTTTATTTCTTCGCACAAAATTCCTGAATGAATGATTTTTAACATGAATTTCACCCTCTTTCTAAAACCCAATCAGGTAGTCTCACAAAATTATTCTCAGCACATGCTACATTTACCTGTTGTTTTCTGTCAGATGAAGGGTCGATCAGCACATTTAGGAGGCTGGGTCTCTCCCAGTCACTCAAACTAATCTGTAAAGCACTGCGTAGCTCCTCCACAGTCCTCACTAGGAAGCCTCGACCACCGAAGGCCGTCATGACCTCGTCGTAGCGGGCCTCTGGGAGAAGGGTCACAGGCGGAGCTCTGGAAAGGAATATATTAATATGGGACACCATGATAGCAGATGGATTGAAGGTGGCAGTATGACTACTGGCATTAATGACTCACAAAGTGGTCAGGTCTCCCATTTTCGCCATTTCTTTCCATGTCTCAGGATCCACTCCACTGTATATACCATTGTTATTGACCACAATGATAATCACAGGTAGATTATACCTGTTAAAAAAAAACAAGCATATTGTGATAAACTGGAAATTCAAACAAACAGCACTGCATGTACTGTGTTTTGACAACAACCTTACCTGCACATGGTCTCAACCTCCATACCAGAAAATCCAAAGGCGCTGTCTCCCTCTACACAGACTATCCTTTGGCCTTTATTCTCTGTTCTCTCTAGAGCTGCAGCTGCAATAGCAAAACCAAGGCCGACTCCCATTGTTCCAAATGTGCCAGCATCCAATCTGCACATAACACAGATTACTTTTTAGTCAAACACAGTGTACTCAAATATAAAGGGACTTAAAGACTGCAATTCTACTAGACATATACAGTAGTCAAACATTGGTGTATGGAAATGGTCTATTTACAAAGGAACATGTTCACAGCGTCCTTCTGTGGTTTGAAGTACCATTACTATTTTTTCATGAACACCAAATGATCCATTAAACATATTTTAACCTAAACCTCCCTTTTACTGCGTCTATAAATGAGAATTCTCCTCGTTAACAGCAGAAAAACTGAAATTATCACTAAAACCAAATGAAAAAAATCTTAAACTAGTCAATTTTTCTAAATACAAATAAAACTACTTGTAGATGATATCTAAATTAACATAATAATTCAAAGCCAAAGACATATAACTGTATAAGTACTGTATGAGTACCGGTACTTAGGTAAATATATAGAAGAAATACGGTAATGATAATCCCTCAAAGTGACGGTGTCCTCCTTGCAAACATCACATCTGTTAAAAGTGTCATTTTATGTATAGGTGTATGAGATGGACATCCTTGACCTCTGCTTCAGTGAGACTTCAGTGCCTTGCCTGTGTCGAGGTAGGTAGTTGTTTAACATTGTGCGTCCTATGTCCATAGTGTTTGCCCCCTCACTGACAATAATGCAGTCATGTGGGAGCAGCTGGGAGATGTGGTGGAACACGGTGTAGTAGTTCATGGGCAACGCTGACTGAAGAGCGAGGGCCTGTGGAGAGGAAAAGAAATAATCTAAAAATGTGTCATCTTAAATCATGTGAGTTGGAGTTTTTCTACATGAGTCAGAACCCACCTTTGATATTTTTGCATTGGCGGTGATCTTTGCCTTTAGTGTGCTCCACCATTCTGTGTCTAAGGGATATTTCCAACCATCTTTACCAACCTGCTGCAACAGCTGAAGGAAATGGTGAAGACAGAGACACAGTGACTTTCAACAAGCACAGAAGCTTTTTCATTCAGTAGATTATTAAAGAACACCATGATCTCACTGCAGAACTACACAGAATAAAACTTAAAAGTTATCACAGTAAGTGTGAAGACTAACTTGAGTAACAGTAGCATTAACGTCGCCAAGGAGAGCAACAGCAGGCCTTATGTTATTGCCCATCTCTTCAGCACAAAGGTCAACCTATATAAAGGACAGAGGAATTACATGTTTAGGACATGAACACAATAGCATGGTGTGGAAAAATACACTGTACTGCACACCAGTACTACTACAAGCATACACATTCTTCAATCTCAACTTTATTATTACAGAATAACAGCATTTGTATTATTTCAGTGGACCTCCAACAAGCAACTCTTATGCAAAAGTTGAAGTCCATCCCCATCCAGCTTTACTTCTTCACATATTTAAAAAAACAAAACAAAACAAAACAATAAGGCTTACGATGTGTTATACATAGAATTAACACCACACATTGGAATAAATAAGAGGGTCACATAGCGCAAACATGAACATAAAGTCAAAAATTCAGAGGAGCCCTTGGTTGATTTCAATACCTGGATGATCTTGACATTTGGGTCAAATCTAGGAGGCAGACCAAAGTGCAGCATCCAGTTCAGTCTAGCTCCAAGAAGAAGCACAACATCAGCCTGGAGTAGAGCTCTTAATACCAGGAACCAGAGAAAAAGCAAAAACAACATGAACACCAGGCTCAACAGGCTTTTAAAAACATAAGTAAAAACATAAATGTAGATTAAAAAAAAGTAAAACTAATGTTTGCATTTAATCTTCGCTGTACAAATTACTGGAAAGACTTGCTTTCACACATCTTGAATAGTAAACATACTATATTTAAACCCACAGTATGTGATCTCTGCCATAGTCAAAACAATAAAGCAGTCAATACAGATGCTGTTGTGAATTGGCATGATATCATGGGTACTGTTGTTTCTCCCACCACAACCACCAATTAATACATTCACATTAGGTCATTTTATTCAAATGAAATAGCTGCAAGTAATGTTATGAATTACTGTTTGTGAAGGGAGTATGATGAAACTGAGAGCACACAACCCAGGAAAAAATAACCTACTGTCAGCTGAGTTGTAAGGTGGAAATGTTACATATAGCTTTAATAAGATATATGTTGATAGATTCTAGATGTTTGAATAGGGACAGAGAATGTGAGTTTTTAATCAGAATGACTTCATTTCTACAGACTACCAGACTAAATAAGTTTTGTCTCCAGTACACACTGATACTAAAAGAGCTGACCTTGAGCGAGCAGCAGCCACACAGTTGGGGTGGTCATCAGGGAGAACGCCTTTTCCCATGGGAGTGGGCAAGAATGGCAGTCTGCTTACTTCTACAAACTCCCTGAGAGCTGTTTCTGCTCTGCCATAGGCTGCTCCTGTTGAGCACAGCACTCATTTCATCATTTATGGACTGCTGCCATTTCACTAATGTTTGATGAAAGGAAATGATTCTAGCATATTTGATCATTTTAAGAAAAGAAGACATGATGATGTTTTGATGTTACCTTTGCCAATGATGACCAAGGGTCTTTCAGCCATTTTCAACACAGAGATGGCTTCATTAATGGTACTATTCTCAGCCACACTCACTGGAGGAGGTGGACAGCAGGACACAACTCTGCAGGTGAAATATGTTCCTTGAATATCGGATTGAGAACGACAGAAATGGAACAAACAACAAAGAAAACTTAGGTAAATGATAGCAAACCTGACATTGCTCCTGTCCACTTTGGCATTGACCATATCCCCTGCAATGTCCACATAACAGGCACCTGGACGCCCATAGATACTTGTGCGAACAGCCTATGACAGATTAATAAATATTATTCAAATACAACTACACAACGTGTTGTTCAGGTGAAATAGACAGATAACTGACAACAAACTGTCACCTTCTCTATTACTGAGGGGATGGCCTCCAGACTACTGGGTCGAGCAGAAAACTTGCTATACAGCCGACATGCTTCAACCTACAAATAGAAGAGCTGTTGTACTTACAATGAAACATAACTAAGCAAAAATTCTGCATTGTGGGGGTGTTACTTGTGGAAACTCCTGAAAGGCCCCTGCAGTTTCTTGGTTTCGGTCAGAAGATCCTCCAATAACAACCACCGGCCTGAACAAATCATAGGAAGAGGAGTGGACACATTTTAACTGTAGAAACTTCAAGCTGCAAAAAACTATTAGCATCACATTCTTCAAAAAATTCTTACCAACAGTTCATGTTTGCATTGGCCATTCCACCTAGTGCATGAATGAGTCCAGGACCAGACACCACGAGGCAGGCTCCTGGTCTGGACACAGAGAACAACAGGACACATCAACAGTTAGAAGCAAGGGCCAGAACAACTCAGATGAAACTGTTCAGTCAAACTCTTACCTCCCAGTGAGGTATCCAATGGCAGATGCAGCATAACAGGCCTAGAAGAGTGAAAGAGTTTACCTTAATACATTAAAACAGTGTTTCTGCAAAAAGTCACAGCTAAAACAAGTGTTGCCATCCACTACAAACCCCGCCCCTCGCAAACGTTTTACCTGATTTGCTAAAACACATTTTTTATGACCTTGACCTTTGACCTACATTCACCAAAATTTAATGGGATCTATTCTGAACCACCTCGCACCTTTCCTGAAAATTTAATGGAAATTGGTGCCCTAGTTTTTGCGTAAAGTTGCTGACAAACAAACAAACAAACAAACAAACAAACAAACAAACAAACAAACAAACAAACAAACAAACAGACACAAGTTAAATCTATCTATGAATACAATACACAGATGTTTGCTATGTTATTATGATCTGCTTGGTGTGGTTCAGTCTTGGCTGGTCTTTATGCATGTTTTTGATTGCATGTCTCAAAGAATTTGTCTGTTCCATGCATGTATTCTTACCGCTTGTTCATTGCGCATTCCTATATATTTGATCCCTGCAGCCTGAGCAGCCATGGCCACTTCGATAATAGGAACACCGACTATCCCAAACATATACTCGACCTTCTGCAAAGACAAAATACAGACACCTAACACTTAATGAAGTCTATGACATAAGTATTAACAGTTGTTTACATTTTACTTCTTTTTACTGGACACAGAGCACCGACTGAACTCTGACATAGTTTTTGCACATGGTCACGTAATGACACAGAACGTGTTAGTTAGTTAGTTAGTTATCAAGCTGTTAAACTAAAATGAACATATAGGTTAGAGTTCATCAGTTAAACCACTCAGAGTTTACTCTCCCAAACGTACCTGAGTCTTTAAAGACTCGGCAACCAGCTGAGCCCCCGTTACTTCGTCCATGACGGTCTAAAGACACTTTCTGTACCGGAAGAGCCACAGGTAAGGTTAAACAGTTATAACAAACTAACTAACTACCAGCTACATAAACAACGGGACGAATCCTTGTTATTTGCTAACGCTATCAATCGCCCTCGAGTCACTTCCGGGTTTTCAGCCAATCACATTACTCACTCTGTGTGCTATTTTATTTTATTTTATTTTATTTTATTTTATTTTATTTTATTTTATTTTATTTTATTTTATTTTATTTTATTTT
>JAPTMW010148210.1:0-16946 GCA_029822955.1 Ostorhinchus angustatus
TCCCATAAACACACTCCTAAACCTTGTGGACAGCCTTCCCAGAAGAGTTGAAGCTGTTATAGCTGCAAAGGGTGGACTGATGTCATATTGAACCCCACAGACTAGAAATGGGATGTCATTTACATTCATATGCAAGTCAAGACAGGTGAGCGAATACTTTAGGCAATATAGTGTGTATCTATCAAACTCAACTGCCATTTGTCTGCTTGTTTAAAATCTGGTTCTGTGTGTTTTACACATAAACATTGCATAAACGTGTAAAATATTGTTTTTATGCTGTAGGTTTCATTTTTGTCACTGCACTGTAACACCAACATTAACAAACACAAACAATCTGCTTGCCAGAATATTTTCAGTTCACTTAGAAGGTGGCAGAGCAAAATAGATTATGGTGGCTGGTCACAGTGTATATTAGTAATGGGGTACACAGTAGTGTATATACCTGCATATCCTTGTCACCGGTGGCTCTGCTCAGTTCATCCATCGCCATGACGTAGAAACACTCACTGAATATGGTCCTCTGAACTTTGACTGCTTTCCCTTCCCTCGTTAAACAGAACGCACACTTCCACTGGCCACTGCTGCCCATAATGCGAGCAAACTTTCTTAGGAATGTCCCTCCTAAAATTAAAATGGGATAAAAAAAAAAAAAGCTTACATTCACGATAGTGTGTATGAAGAAGTATTAACAGAAGGGTCAGGTGAACAACATGTAAAAGTAAATTGCACATGGCATTTATCAAGTGGGCTCATTCTTTAGCTAAAGATCTCTATTTTATGGAACTGTTATCCTTTTTAAAATACCACTTACACAGTACAGGACAAGCTCTGAACCTTCTGCTAGGCTGCATTAAATTAACAAAAAGACTATCTATTACTTTGAGATATTAAAATTCTGAATGATGAAATTTGTGACTTCATACACTGGTCACATTTAAAAAGACTATCTGTGAACTGTTACTGAGAAAAATTACTCTTTATTTGTAATTTACCTATATCAGTATGGGCCACCGCAAGTTGTAAATAACAGTGTTAGTATTAAATACATTAAATAAAGCATTGTGATTATATCTGGCTTGTTCTAAACAGTAAGTCAACATTTTGGGTGATGCATACAACGGTAAAGTGTCGTCCACATGTTACTATGGCCTACAGCCTGTCTACGTCTTACCACATTCTCATGTCAATAAAACAAGACTTTTCAATATTTTACTCCAAAGTGTATTTTCAGCATAGTTGAACATAATATCTAAAAGGTTTTGTCCTACTTGATATCAGTTTCTGTTGAGAACTGCATGTTTTGAATGCTTGCGTAAAGCTCAATAATTGCGTAAAGCTCAAAAATTGTTTCAAGTCCATGTATTACTGAGCAGTAATTTGACATTTTCTACCTAAAGATTTTATCTCCCCAAATTTTACTAATGTTAAAGTGCTTATAAATACCTACTCAAATATGTATAATACAGGGATATAAGTTACTCTGCTTACATGACAAAGACTGTTGAACATGAAATGTGTCCATGTGTTGCTGCTTGATTGGACCTAGAAATGAAATCCCAAGCTGCTTAACTTCTTAGTTTTTTTGTATTGCCCAATTTCCTTCTTGCCCTCAATATATATTTCAAAAAACTTATTTCAAGAACAATGATAATTGAAGGAAAAAAAACAAACAAAAAACTAGAGTTGTTATGTAACAATTTGGCTTTTTCACAGAACAAAGTGCACTTTCATTCACTAAACAGGTAGACGAAGCCTGCATAATGTTAATGTTAATCCATTAGTTAGTGGCAAACATCCTTTCTACTACACAAGAGAAGTAGCCCTGGACAGTTGTTACATAATGCCATAATGGCTGAACACACTAATTACTGTTGGCTGGGCTAACAAGTAGGCTAAGTGACTGCTGCAGAACCCAAGTAATACTTCAGTTAGCCAACATTTTAAGACCTACAGCCTGTACTGTAACAAAACATGAACAGCAAAGAGCAAACACTATCATGAGTCATCATTAATCAGCAAACTCTAACAACATCTGCTGCACTGATTAAGGAAGGGAAACTTAATCATGTGAACATTCAGATCCACCTCAACAACATCTCAACATGCAATCTATCATGACAATCTGTATGTGGGTAAGGCTGCAAATAATGTTTTTTAAATTGATTACTGCAAGTATTAGTTTTTGATTTGTCAGTAATCGAGGCAGATACTATTTGGATCAAGGCTGGATTAACCCATTTACAACCAACCAAGATGAAACTGATGTAAAAGGCAGAACAAGACAAAAAACAGCATAAAAGACAAAAGATGAAAATTCTCATAACATGACAAACATTTTGCAGACATGTAGGGGTAGAATATTCTAAATGTAAACTAATCAAAAGGGTGATTAAAATTAGTTAAAAACATCAAACCCCTGAAACATTTTTGTTTTAGCTGGTACAAATACTATATATCGTGTGATGTAAATAGAGAATGCAGGAAATACTAATCAAATCTACATTTTTTTTTACTATTGTGCAAATCACTACCTTACTGACAAGATAAAAAAACGTAAATGTTAAGAAACATCTGCATGAGAAAATCATGTGACTGTGTCATCGCTGAAGTTTTCAACTCCCTGTTGACTTGGTTAAGCAAAGCTTGATGACAGTTACCATTTTACCAAGCCAGTAAATTAATGTTTTGCATTAGCTCACCCTTCATCCCTTGTAGATGACTTTGTCCCATAATACTCCTGCAGATCAATAACTTTTATGTAAATATAGTAAGTTCTATGTTCCAGTTCCAACATGGTGGTGGCCAAAATGCAAGGTTGTAGCATCAAAACTGAAGTTTAGAAACCAATGTGGAATGGCATTGTTCCTTCATTCATTAATTATATACATGTCTAGTAGAGCCTGACTGATTAACACCCAACACACATGTCCACAATTATCTAATATAAGATTATTATATTCTGTGTAGATCAATGTTCTTATTTCATATATCGGTCAATACATCGGATATCGGCCAATATCGGATATCAGCAGATATATCAGATATCGGCTTTTTTTTAAGCCCCCAATATCGGTATCGGCCCCAAAAATCCCATATCACTTGAGAACACATTGTCCTTTATTCAACTAAGCTAAAAAATGTTGTTTTTTTTTTAATTACAAAAAAACAAACAGCAGCTCCTGAAGATTTTCTATTTTCACACACCAGCTTTTGCAGCTTCAAGAATTTCTGGTTTGTGGAAGCGATCCATGGTTCTGTAAAGACGACAATACATCCATACCTATGGAAGAGATGAGCCATTACAGCCAAATGACATCTGAAGGAGTAATTATTTATTCTGGAGACAAGACTGCATGACACTCTACATGCTTACCTGCCTGCCCTGCAACCACACATACTTCAGCTCATCGTATACCTTTCCATCTCTCCCAACACAAGTGAAAAAGCCTCTGAGGAAACAAGACATATACATCATAAGAACACAGAATTGTTTCAAACAGAGGTTGAAACATTTGGATGATTCAGCGGTATGTACTCAGCTCAGGTTTGACAAAAACCACTGGTCAAAAGAGGTCAACAAAGAATTCACCTACTGCGGAAGCTGAACTCTTAGCATTCCTAAACCAATTTTATGTGGTCTTTATCGTTCTTTTATTGATAGTCTTTCAACCTTTTCTTTTCTTTGCTTCTATAAAGGGCTGTCTGTGACACACAAGAGCAGTCTCACCAGCATCATTAGAGTCCAACTAAAAGACCTGAATTCTTTGTGGAAGAAGTAGGGGGTGCAGAAAGCCAGAAGCATCTTAACCCAACCAGACCATGACTTCAACAATAGATTTCTGTTAATGCCATCAGGGTGACAGCAGTCTATCTTTTATGTTGGTATAGTGCTGATATTTATCATGAAATATTATGATACAAATGTTCAAATAAGTCATTATCAAGAACTAATTGTTTGTAAACTTTTTATGAGGCCATAATGTAACTAATGTTTTCAAATAAGGGTGTAACAGTAAAGAAAAATTTCGGTTTGATATGTTTTCGGTACAGGGGTCTTCAGTTCGATACATTTTCGGCAGTGTGTGTGCATGTGTGTGTGCGCTTGTGTGTTGGCGGGAAGTGGTGCACTTCGTAACTACTGAAAAGCAAAAGTGAAACTTCCTTTAGTTTAATTTATTTCAAATATGCAACAAAACAAAATAATCTTACTTAGTCCTTATAAGTGAAACAGATTATAAAAAAAAAACAAACAAAAACATATAAATATACATGACAACAAAGTATGACTTCAATTGCATATTCGAAAAGGAGTGGGAGGAAGTATAAGTTATTTAATCCCACCATTTCTCCACACAACAGTCTATCGTTGAGCTTCCTATCAGCATAATATATGAAAAATCAAGTCCCTTGGATCAGTTAACCTCACTTATCTTCACATACACCTATATTGACATGCCAGAAAAGTAAAAAATAAATACATACAAACATCCTTGAAGGCAACACAAAATGAATACACACTAAAGCAAACAATAAGAAAAAGTAAACAACAGCAATCAGACAAAAGATAAACAAATCGACACACACACAACAACAAACTTACACTTCGAATGTCCGACCTGGGGTCCGTTTCACAAAGCAGGGTCAACAAACTCTGAGTTTAATTTTGAACTGTGTTGATCTCCTCAGAGATAGGAAACAGATTTTTCGGTTTGAGTTGGGTTGATCAACTCAGAGTAGTTTCACCTGGAGTTAAGCGTGTGCACTGCGACTATAAAAAGACAGCATCAATGGAGCCCTGATTCGATGAGTCACCGTGGCAACAGGGAAGCGGAGGGTTGCGTTTTTCACTCACTAGAAATGGATATCTGAATGCTCTCATACAGCGAGTTTGAACATTTTTAGAAAGAAGTGTAACTGTATATTTTAATGTCCTCCTTATGTATTCAGTTACCAGTAAAAAAAGATATACAAAACTCACCTGCTGAAAAAGAAAACAAAACAAACAAAAAAAACCGACACGAAATGCAATAGTTGGAGCAGCAGATAAGGAAACTGTCAAGTTAGAGAAGGGTGCATGGTCACTGGTGAATGATGTGAACTATTGGAACATGAACTGAACTATTTCTGGGATTTGGAGGAAATACAGAAGAACAATGAAATGTGTATTATGTCTTATTTGACTGCTGTGGTGGCGATGATGGTGACTTAATCTGGAAGTGATTCTATCATGTAGTGTCTCTGATCGTCCTGCAGACAGTTGTCTTATTTACTGGGATGTTAGAGAATGAGAATGGTTGGAAATGTTGTAAATGTGAGGACGGATTAGGTTGAGTATGTAGATGATCTGGGACTGAAACGGTACTGCTCACACTGGACAAAATGTAAATGTGACCAAGTGTATTTTTCTCATTTGTAGTCCGAATATCTCATCACACTTAAAATAAGACAGAATCACCTAAAGAGTAACTTTTCAGTGAGATATAAGAACTTTTTAGACAATAGATCTGGAAAATCTGATTTAAGAAATATTACCAAGAATGGAACAAGAGAAAATTATCTCGGTAAGATTTCTTGAAATCAGATTTTCCAGATCTATTGTCTAAAAAGTTCTTATATCTCACTGAAAAGTTCCTCTTTAGGTGATTCTGTCTTATTTTAAGTGTGACGAGATATTCGGACAAGAAATTAAGAAAATACTATTAATAAGAATCACATTTTTTCAGTCCAAAAGATAATAGTCTGGAAAAGTTAGAACACCTCTGTGTGGTTTAAGAACCATCTACTGAATTCTCTGCTCAGTAATGCTGCACCTTCAGTGACGCGATTGTAGTCCATAGGACATGTTAGTGAAAAAAGCCTCCACAGACTGTGTCTAATGGACTTATAATTTAGGTCTTCTGACTGATTTTTGTTTGAAATAACAGAATTGCAGAACTTTGTTCCGCTAAAACTCTTCTACTGACTGAATGAATGAGGAAATGAACCACGGTGTGTCTGAAAGAGGGAGGAGACAGAGAAACTCAAGGTTTCACTGACAAAACCTGCTCCCGACCAGGTTAGATTCACAGAGTCTGTTACTATGGTAACTGACCCTGCGTTTAAGTTACCTCCCTTTGTGAAACAGAAAACTCAGGTTTTCCTCATTCCGGGGTTAACAAACCCAGAGTTTTCATTAAACCCGCTTTGTGAAACGGACCCCTGGCTTCTGTGCCTCTGTTACACTCTGTTGTCATGTTTACCCCCCTTATCGGCACCCAAGCCTCAGAGTAAAGTGTTCTGTTTTGATTACGCCACTGCTGAATACATAGGGAAACCCTATACCGCAGCCCTATACCGTGACCTGGGTCATGGTCTCACCACCTGAGAGCCACCGGATGAAGAGACAGCGGCCTGGGTAAAGAGACTGGGCCTGGGTGAGGGGACCGTGGCCCGGGCATGGTGAGACCGCAGGCCTGGGGCCAGCTCCCAGTGGCTCTTACCGGACAGTGAGACCACATGCCACAGGAGACCACAGGAGACCACAGGAGAGCTGGCGTCGGTCTTCAAATTCTTCTCCGCTTTCAGCAGTCTCCATCTTTCAAAAGCATCTCCAATACTTATCCTTGTTCTGTTTCTCACTTTGTCACGATATATTTGGGAATGATAAGAGACCTTTTAGGTTTGGTAATGTCAGATATTTTGTGATCAGACATGTTTGTAGCTGCAGCTCAGTGGGACCTGGCAACCTGGATGCCGAAACGCTACTGACTTTGTGAATGGGAGATAGGTGATGGGTGGAGCATCAGACCAAAACACAAAATGGCAAAGTAAACATTACTTGTGGGCTGCCACCTAGCTTTTCAAATGTGAATATTCTGGCTGGACTACTACTGTCAGTGATATCAGTATTTGAAATGAACATGATTCCTTAATGTCTGATGACATTCAGGGCCATTTCATGATTACTTGAAACATAATTCCTTACATGCAGCTCCTTTAAAACCTAGGGGTTGATGCTTGGGTTCCGTTGTGAGATTTTAGTTTTTGTGGACCACAGGAATGCAGCAGCTAATGGGGACTGTAATGAACTCAACTAAACAGAAATTCAACATCAAATTGAATGCAAGTAACCACAGTACCCGTGCACAGTGTCGTGAGAGTATTTCAGCCAGAAGTCCATTGTTTTGTCAAGTTCTTTGCAAATTCGCTCTCGACATTCCTCCAACTTCACCACAGACATGGTTCCTTACAAAAGAACACACAAATCAATTTACAAGACAATCCATGATGGTGAAATGTACACAAACAAACATAATAAAACTCTTCAACTCAAAGTTTGAGTTGTCAGGTTTTGCACTTTTTATGTGACGATTTCTATCAGCAAGACATCTTTATGCACATGAGCTCATCATACACGGGACCTCTAAAAAAGACTTGAGGTTTGGATTGTTTTTGTTTTTATTACAATTATTTGTAATTGATGTTCTTATGATGATTTTAGATGTTGAATAAAATGTGCTTTATTCATTATATCATGGATTATGGCTAAAAAAAAAAAATTATTAAATCAAACACACTCTTTCACTATACTATTTGTTTCTTCCAAAATGTACCGTTACACATGGACAGAGTTGCAGTGATACACTTTTTCTACAATCTGGGATTGTGGGATAAAACACTGAATTCCATTGGATTTCTCCAGGTCATAGTTCAGGAGAAAATGATGCTCAGCAGCTCTGTTCTCAGTGGGTCATTGTACATCAAGTTGCTTATCTTAGGTCAGATTTTTTGTGATACTAAATTCTTTGCAATGATTTGAAATAAAGTGATTATCCTGCAAAACCATGGTAGCTGTCTCCATTCACCTTTTAAAAAAGTCTTTAGGTCAAACATGTTAAGCTGCTTATTTTTTCAATATAATTTCCGAATCAGAAATAAATGGATTAATCCCAGAATGGGAAAAAATTTGGTTGCAGCATACACCAGGGGTATTGCTAGAGGGATGGCTGAGGTCTACTATATGTGGAAGCACTATAGCAGGAAAGCTGAGAAGTCAAGATATAATTAACAAGAATTCCCTCTTATTATAATTATATTATTATAATCCAATTTTGTTCACAAATTTAAAAGTAAGTTGAGGTTTGTTTGGTTTAGGGAATTGTTATTTACAGATTTTGTAATTCAATTTATGTATGCATTGTAATTCACTTTTGTTTGAATAAAAAGTGAATTGATTCATTAGTTTGACATGTATTGTTTTTCATTATTATACACAAAAAGCAGACAGATTTTGCTATCCTAACTTGGGAACAGATTACGAATTATTCCACTATAAGGAAATGACTCAGAGACAATGTGTAGCCCATGTTTATAATAATACACATAATATTATCACAGATTCCCAGAGACTGCGATGGGTGGCAATCAAATAGAAAACTGAAAAGAATAGTATTAGTGCTGTTCATATTGTAATATCAGCTTTAGTGTTTTGTGGAGGTGATGAGCATGGCACTGTTCCTTATTTAATGAATATTACAATGGATGTTTTGCAATTTAATTATGATTCAGTTGTGCACTGGTAAAAGCAATGTGACACACTGAACAGGTTTTTGAGAACCTGCTGTTCATTCACGTTCGCTTTGCTATGGCAACCCCACACTAACTCCACCTTGAAGACCCCAGTGAAAAAGTGTCCTGGACACGCCACTGGTGCACAGAGTTGAATTTCCTATCCTCTACTTCAGTCAGAGCATACAGAATATTGCAGGACAGTGGCAGCTTGTGTAGCTGTTAATTATGCAAACACTGGGTAGGCTACATTTTCTATCTTTCTGACTTGTTTCCTATTGTTAGTTCACATGCAAAAGTTTCTGCGAGACTGAACAGACATGACTCAAAGGAGTCCAAAACAGTGTATTTATTTTCCTTTTTTATGTTTATCTAGTGGGCTCCATAGAGGCTGAGGTAACCATTATGAACCCAGGTCACGTGGCGTTTTATTTAATTCTGTCTGTTTTCTCTTGGGCTTGTTCTTTATTCATTTCCTTATGGTCTATGGGAACTGTTTTCTGCTTACTCCTTAAATGGGGCGTGGCCATGATGACCATGAATGTTTCATGTGCGCATCATGTGGTCAGTTTCTATAATTCAGTAACTGTAGTAGTACATCAACTGTTACACTTGCAAATGCGCATCATATAAAGTTCTTTAAAACATGAAACCAACCACCAAACTAAGCGCTCATCAACATTATTTATTTTTTAATAGTTCAGGTTGTAATTACGCTTAAACCATCTTACTGGGTCCTTGAACATGGATACTTCGCTGTGTCAGAGACACAGACCTGAGCTCTAACTGTTCACAGAAATAAATGATCCACGGCTGTGCTGATATTAAGGATCTGAACCCTTAAACCGGACTGCCCTCTGCTTCTTGCTAATGCGTCTCGATATTAGCAAATAGTTGGAAAGCTAGCGGCGGTTTGTTTTTTAATAGCAGAGCAAGAGCAAGACAGCGAAACAACTATTCTAGTTTGATAAACACGGTCTCACCTTGGAGTGTAAGTTTGCACCGTGAGGAGGAGTGTTCCATCTGTGTCCCTCCGTCCGTCTGCTCGTCTGTTTTCCGGCTGTTGACCGTTTATCATATGACCAGTGCCGCCTGGACTGGAAAAGGAAGTGAAGTGAGGATGGTCTTGGCTCTTCAAACACAGCTAAAGCCGAACAGAGACGAGCAGCAGTAGCAGTGTATGTTAGCAGGAAAACATAGGACACATGAGCCGAGCAAAGGGCTCAGGAATCCCGTTTAAATCAGTGTTTTCATGTGATGTCGGGTAGCATAAAAATCAAGAACATAAATAATAAAAAGTCAACAAAAGTCAGTATATAAATATAAAAAAAATGAAAACAAAATAACGCTACTTTAAAGATTTGACAAAATGACACTAAATTAACCAAAACATGAACCAAATAGCTAACTCAAAGAATAAAAGAGGGCGAAAAGATAGCAAAATAATTTTTAAAAAGAAGAAATTAAAAGCATAAAATGAAGATAGCTGAAAAATGATTAAAATAATTCCTCAGAATTTTACATGCTTAAAAAAATGCTTAAAATCAACAATATCGTTATGGTTATGATCAGTATTTTAGGATATTTCAGATCTATTCTCCAGTTTAAAACATTTGTTAGAAAATTTATCCAAAACAAATGTTCCATCGGTGATCATTTAAATAGTTCCTTGACTTAACAGCATCATCTCTAACATACACAGTGAAAAGAACTTTTGAACTGTATTAATGACACAAAGTGCGAGTGCTAACGGGCAACGCACTCATTCTCTTGTTTATTTAGGCAATTTAGCCACAAGGTGGTGCTGATGGTCTGCTGAACATGCAGGAACTGAATTATCCTGTATCATAAAGTGGATGACGATGAAGACTTTTGTTAAAGCATTTTCGGTACAGTATTAACAGAGTGTAGATGTTACTCACCTCATGGTTTGTCATTCCAATATGAGTCACAGATCTGAACAGGAAATGGCACTCACTATTCTCATTATTAGGGACGAAATTTGGATATTTTTTTGGGGGGGGCAGAACTGCTTGAACGGCGCCCAGATATCGACCCTGCAGTAATAGGAATATCAATGAGCCATTTATACTTTCATTAATTACAGTAATGACAAGAAATATTGCCAAATAACCTGGTTTATGTCACTCACGAAGTCGCTGCTAAGTAGCTACTATTTTTTTTTTTTAACCAATAAAATAATACATTTACACAGACCGTTTAGTACAGAAATCAGTACCGACTTCAAAGCCACCTGGGTGAACCGTTGTTATACAGATTATCATCACCCTAACATTTGTCACAATGCTCAAGCTCATGACTAACATATGTTTATTCTTTCAGCCTCACCAGAGAGCCTCCAGCCTCTCCTCCTGTATCTCCTTCCTCATCTCTACTATCTGTCAGAGGACAACAATATATTGATGCAAGACATGAACAGTCGGACAATTTGGGGTGCAACAATCATAGATTTTGATGGTACAGTTTTAATCTGACGAAAAAACTCAGTCTCACAACTATGATGAGTATGGATGTATAAAATCACAATTGTAATGTAAGGTTTTATTGGATTTTTCCCTAAAATTTTCATTGTTGGTGTTCTTTAAACAGTTACTACCTTTCAACACACAAATAATACATGAAAATAATAAATTATAAAATAATCAAAAGTGTATCTCTGGCATTATAAATATAAACTTTTTAAAAATCTCTGCGTTGTTGAGGCTCTCCAGTTATTATGATAGTAACACATTTTATTTATCAGCACTTCCAATGTATATGGCATAAATTGAAATGCGATCAAATGGTGTTGAATAACATGCGAAAGGACGAAAATGCGTATGTATAGCACGCCAAATGCCATAAGAACTGGCGTGACATACAACGTGATTTCATGAGCTCAGTCTCCCATGCTCGTTATTGCTAAAGCTATTGATAAAAAGGGGAACATGTAAGTGTCTGTGCAAAGCAAAATACTTTCCAAAGGTTTAGTTTAACAAGAATACAAATAAATGCAGGTTTCTTTTAAAACCTTAGGCTTTTCTAACTTGTCTATGTTCAGTGAAACCTTTATGTCTTGATAATATGAAATAAAAACCATTTGAAATCATACATTTCCTTACAAGATGTACAACATAGATAAAAACTGAACTGAAGTGGAAAAGTTGATATATGTCCTTGCTACCAGCCATATCCTAACTAGAACATTGTAGTACTCAGTAACCATATCACAATTTGCTCAGTATACACATTTTTTTAGTTGTCTTCCTGCTGAGTCAGCAGGGACTTCATCATCTAATTCTGACCAAACTGAACCATTTGCCGCCATCATCATATCATACATCTATACATTGTACGTTCTTAGGAGTAAAAAGGCTGATGAAGGTGAGTTTTTAAAATATGCTTGAAACAGTCCAGTGCCTTGGGACAAGTGACAGGTTAACAAAGGTGAGTCCAGGTTGAGGCAAAACCAGGAAAATCACAACTGTCTTTTCTATTTTGATTTAGAGTGAGGAACAGAATAGACAAGAGAGCGATATGTCAGACGTTTGGAGGTCAAGGCCATGGATGTAACACTTTAAAAGTAATGTTACAGAATTCTGAATTAAATTCTAAATTCTTTTGGAAGCCAATAGAAGGATGTGAGTGTTGGGTTAATGTGTGACTAACAATTGCATCATGATAACCTGGAAGTTGATTTTTGGACAAATTGTTCACAATTTACATCTGATTGACTGAAGGAGGTGTAGAGGGAGCTATAATAATGAAATAAAAGCAAACAATAGAATAGATCAATGGAACGCAGCTAAGTTATCTGGCTCAAATAGACTGATTTCTCTGTTTTTAGGGTTTGGATTAAGGAAAGTGGTGGTTATCCAGTCTTTGATAGTTGCTAAATAATTGTGGAGCATGAAGTTAATTTCGGTTATCAGTTTCAGAAAAAGTAAATGTTAATATCCATGGCATAACAGTGATGTGACATATCATGAAACTAAATAGGTGAAATGGAGTAATTATATTGAAAACAACATGAAATACATAAGAAGATGAGCTGTTGGTGTCATATGATAGTAGAGACTATTGGCCATTGGTGTGTGCTATTTCCAGACAACAGTCATTCAGTCTCTAGACATCAAAGTGCTTTAAAAAAGATATTTTGTAAGCATGTTGCCAATTTTCATGAAACCACAAATACAGATAAGAATGACTAGGGCATTTCCTCCAAACACATACACCAGTGTTGTGGTCCAGAAAGCAAACAAGTACACAGTTCGATCACAGTACGGCTCCAGAAGCAGAACCTGGTGTGTATGTGGAGGGTTCAGGTTCTCTTTATTCATTTTTGTGCTCATACTCCGGAGCGGTAACAGCTTCCTTGGTGGCACCTTGGTAGTAATGATCCAGGTCTGGTTGACATTTGGAAGGTTCTGGGTCTGGTTGACATTTGGAAGGTTCTGGGTCTGGTTGAGGGTCGGAAGGCTCTGGGTCTGGTTGAGGATGGGAGGACCCTGGGTCGGGGTCTCCATGGTATTGCTGAGTTTGTTCCTGGGCATAGTGGCAGTGTTCCTGTTGTAGTTGGGTGGATGTATAGAATAAATCTGGTAGCTACCTGAAAATGTAAAGAGACTGGATGAATTCTTATGGAATACATGCACAAAGGAGGATTTTGTCCTAAAAGGCAAGAACAGAGTCTCAAATTTTAAATACTTAAAAAAAAAAGTATAATAAAAAGAAATATAATAATAATAATTAAGTAATACTTATGAAAAATGGACCATCATATAATATAATGAAACTGCAATTCTGTTGACTCAACAGTAAAAACTGTATCTACCAAATACAGACAGGCCAACCTCGACAGAAAAATAACAATACAGGACGTTATTTGATTTGATTATAACATACTCTTACTGTCATGTGCTACCTCTTATGGTTGTCTCAATAAGTGCATTTAGAAAACGAAGTGACATTGGTCACATGACTTTGTTAAATAATGACAAACCTTAGTGCTTTGGGATAGATATGCAGGAATAACAAACTCTACGGACCAAAGGTCAAGTCTCACTTCAAATAGAAGGTCCTTGCATTTTTAGTATTTTTCAAAATATTAGCATTTTCAAAAAAAAAATTGTTTTTCTTCTTTGTACTTTTCCACATACATAATGGACTTAAATATGACATGCAAGTTAAACACAGTAATGACTCTACAGACAGTCCTGTGCCAGGTGATGTATGACTTGAATATAGACACTTCAAAGCATTTCACAATGTGTCCCTTACCGTAGAGGAACCAGATAATGTAGACTAGGAGAAGACTGAAGTTCCACAGAGTCCACACCATGTTGCTCTTCCTCGTGGGACAGAGGAGGTTTGGCAAAGCTAGTGTGCTCATTAGGAGCAGGCCCAATATCCCACACACCATCACATAGACTGGAATCATTGGAGCTGCTGGACACTCATACATGTACACTGCACCTGCTCACACACAGGACACACTCTAACACTGGTACTGCACACCCTCCTATGGACATGACTGCACACTAGCAATATCAAAAACATCAGATTTTGGAACAGTCATGTTCATTTGGAATAACTGGTTTGCTGTAAATTTGGAGACTTCTACCATTTTTCAGTTATTTTAATGTACCATGCTCAAACTCCTTTAAAATATCTCTATATTGCTGATTTTTTTTAAAAAAATTTTTGCATATGGTTTTCATATGACGATTTACAGGTTACTACAGTACTTCACTCTTACACGTCTTGACTGTGAAAAATTTTGCATAAGTTATGGACTGAGTATGTACACAACTTGGCCAAAATAAGTCACTAATATTTCCCTCTAACATGTTTGATTACAGTGTGGTTTGATTATGGCATGCATTTTCTGTGGGATTGTTTCCAAAGGCTTATGTAATGGCACTAGATTTATTTTTGTTATTTTTTGGACTCATAATGATTTTGAATATAGAACCAATTGAACTAACCCCAGATCACAACACTGCCCCCACAAGCTTGCACTGCAGGCATGATGGGTAATCACTTCATCCACCTCTCTTTTCACCCTGATGCACCTATCACTCTGGAACAGGGTCACTCTGGACTCATCAGACCACATAACCTTTTTTCACTGAAACACAGTCCAATCTTTATGCTGTCTATCAAACTGATGGTTGTTTCAGAAATGACAACCCCGAACTGAGTTTCAGGGATATTTATATCCCCAAACGGAGTTTCAGGGATATTATGTTTTTGGTCCAACCGCTGCCGCTGCTGTCGGATATCCTTCGTGTGAACGCAATAACTTTAAAAATATTCTGTTTAGAAGTTCTGTGCTTTCCATATCAATGAATATCATGGAGTGGAAGAACTGATTCAATTCTGGATGATTTACCTTTTCTAGATTGCCCACAAGGGATGCTCAAAATTTAAAAATTCCTAAACACTCTTGTTCATATCTCTGGAACTATTTGTCTGATTGACCTCAAATCAAGTGCAAATGAAAGGCCATGACCTGGGGATGCCTCACGTCATGACATCATAGCTGTCTGGTTAAGGATTGGGGGCATTCAGGGATATACCCCTAGCCATCGCTTCCGAAAGTGTAAGCCTAGTTATCCAGTGGAAGGAACTGAACTATTTGCTGAGTTAAATCCTGGTGGCTTTTTTTGTCCAGGCCGTGCATAACATAATCCCAAATCAGAAAAAGTGAAAATGGTGTGGAAAATGCTAACTGAGATAAGATGACTAGAAAACAAGTAATCTTTGGAATTTTCAAAAGTGAGAAGAAAACATACAGTGGCTCACTTACCGATAACAATCTCAGTAATTGGAAATGCACTCACAAGAAGAACAGTACATCCTAAAGGATGATCCAAACAAAATTATTATATTTAAAAGCACATAGGCAATGAAAATGTGTATTTATTAATATTCCTGTTACTTACCGGCAATAAATATGCCAGCACCAAACACACTGCACAAACAGCTTCCTGGGAAATTTCCTGCCATTATGACAAAAGGCGTTCAGCTCCAGTCAGTTATCTGTCCGGTAAAACATAAAGACATAAGTCCATCATCAGAGCTTCATAAAGTGATGATAACGTAGTAAGAGAATCAATGTCCTACGTATCATTAATAAATTATGATAAAGAAAAGCTGGCTCACCGTCTGCTTTGTCTTGCCAAGTTAGATCATCATGTCTCAACTGTTCAGTGTGTCTCCTAAGATGTTGGGTTAAGATGGTCATTACATCACTTCAGCAGGCAACATGTAAGCAAGGACTTTCCAGTGTTGAGTCAGTGCCACAGTGTTACAACAGTATTTGCAGCTGAAGCAGGATGTAATGAAATATTTCATTACTGTACTTAAGTGGATGTTTCCATTACTGTGTTTTACTTAAGTATTTATTTTTTTGGTAAACTTTTAGATGCATTTTAACATAAATACCTGTACTTTCCACCCAATACCTCTATTAAAACAGACTCTCTCTAACCCCAACTGGTCAAGGCAGATGAGCATCCTCCAAGAGCCAGGGTCTGCTCCAGGTTTCTGCCTCAGCTTTTTCCTCACCACTCTTACCAAGTGTTTGCTCCTGTAGGATTCTGTTGGATGTCTATGAATTGGCTTAAGAGTCTGGTTCGATCAGCTCTACATGTAAAGTGTCATGAGATAACTTTTGTGTTTTGTGGCACTATATGAATTTGATTTGACTGAATTGATTGAGTTGTACTTGTCTTGACTTGTACATTGAATGTCAATGATATTGATGTAATTTCAGATCAATCTTATCATAAGTACATCCAACCAGGTACCATTTTCCTCCTCAGCTCTTTATATAATATATAATTATATATATATATTACATATATAATTCACTTGATCATACCAAAACACAAGTCACTACAATGTGGCTTATGAAGCAATGACTGCAGACTGTGTCACTGCCTTATGACAACAACTTAAGTAAACTAAGCAACATGGGAAATAACATGAAGCAAATGAGAAAGGGTTGGGTTATACGTGCAGCACAGTACAGCCTGTCTTTACATGTGTGCGCAGTGCTGCAGCTGAAGTACAGAAGGCTCTGGCATACCGTCAACCCATACAAGGCTGGAGTGGCCAGAAAACATCCCTGAACACGTTCTGAAAAACTGGGCCGAACAGCTGAAGGATGTTTTCACTGACATCTTTAATATCCCACTATTCACTATTCACCTGGTGTCCCTTTTTCCTGCTCCCCTCTGGGGGAGTGGCTACTGTTTCAGTTGTAGCTGTCTGGGGCCCAGTGACAACGGGATCTGTGGTGAGTCATCTGTGCCCTGTCCTCACCTTTGACCCCAGACCTCCTCCCCCACCCTCACCCTCACCTGTCTGGATGGACCTCCTCACCCTCATCT
>JAPTMW010151066.1:0-10429 GCA_029822955.1 Ostorhinchus angustatus
GGAGAGGAGAGGAGAGGAGAGGAGAGGAGAGGAGAGGAGAGGAGAGGAGAGGAGAGGAGTCAGTCTAAGATTTTGTTTATTGCCGTCCAAACTTGGCTCCAACAGCCAGCCTTGTAGCTCATGCAATTGTTTGAGATGAGCTGGCGGTCTGCCAGACCTGGAGTAAATCAGCACTGTCAGTCAGCAACAACAGCCAACAAGAGAGGGTGGAGGAGGAGGGCAAGGAGAGCAAGTTTGGGAGGATGGGGGGGGGCTTGAAGTTCTGCATGTTTGTGTATGTGATAGAAATACAGATAGCATAGAAGTGCCGAAAAACAGAGTCAATAAGCAAGAGAAAATAAGGCAAAGGAGAACCATGGAAGTGGGGGATGGGAGGCAAGCAACAGAACAAAAAAAAGTCAGAGAGAGAGAAGAGGAGGGAGAAAGGGAGGGAGGGAGGACCTGGTCCTCTGTTGTGAAACATGAGCCTGGAAAAACTGCTCCGAGTTTAACACTCTACCCAATGTTTTTGCAGTTGTTACTGTTTGGAGGAGGTCCATTGCGTGAGCTGACACACGCACAGAAACCTTCACACACACACACACACTCACACACACACTCACACACACACAATTGTCCCTGAGCCCCACCCCTGGTGCGCTGGTTGTTTTTCTTCCTCGGCCTCATCCCTCTCTCCACACTCCTGTTATCAAGGTGAGATGTGCTAACAAGACAGGCTGCCTGCCTGACGTCTCTGGCGCCCTGCCAACCTGCACGGTAAAAAACGCACCCACTGAACTGGCCCAGTTTTATGGCTGGGAGGCTTTATCCAGCCCTTTATGCGTGCTGCCTGCTTGCGAAGACACTGCGTCTGGAAACTGGGCATGAGGCGAGCTCTTCTCTCATTACTGCACACCTCAGGCTGTGCCAGCGCACAGAGCTCCTCATGTGTCCTCAGGAAACCACAGTGACTGCTTATTTTTATCTTGCAACAGGAACCTTTTTCCTGCCAATTAGTTCCCAACAATGACCCCACTTGTTTATGTACTGTCTATTGAGTGACATTCCCCATCATAATTAGACTGGGCTTGTGTCTTTCTCAGCTACATGCCAAGTGCATGGATTTTCACACACGGGGAGAGACAGCTGCTCGCTGCGTGGAAGCTTACAGGGTGTATCTTTTAATTTGGTCCAAATGGTGGTGGATAAGTATGAAGATTTTGAAAAGTGATAAAGTTGGAAAACGTAGTAGAGAGAACAATAGTCAGCAGGAGACGGGGGAGAAGACAAGTTCAGCAGGTTCATGCGCTGTGCTCCGAGGATTTAAATCCCTCCCCTTGACCACAGGATACTGCTAGTGTTTGTGAGTCAGATTTCTGTTCGGTGTGTGCATGTACTTGTGCGTGTGTGTGTGTCACAGCTGTGAGGCCGGGAGTGACTGCTGCTCAACAAAGCACTGAGCTCTGCTGGGTTGCTCTTGGTAAACAAAGCATACTCACAGAGCTGTATAGTGATTGCCCAACCTCTCCTTTAATAGAGAAAGTAAAGAAAAGAGCACAGCTTAAAGCACAGATTAAAAAAGAAGATGGAGACAGCACACAATGAATGATTCTGAACAGTGAGAAAATGCCGCTGCCATTACCGTCTCACATGCAAGCACCAAATCTGGGCTGTTTATTTGATTATCAGCTACTAAGTGTTAACAGATCGATTTTTGCATGCTCCCCTCCCAGCTGTGATAGTGCAGGCTGCAATTGGTGGGGGGTTAGGGGGCTGTAGTCTCTGCCAGAGGAGGTCAGCTGTGTTCAGTCACGGCAATGACAGAGGGGAGGGGGGGTTGGGTTACTGGAGGGTTGCTGCGCCCACGGCATGCCCAGCTGAAGCCCGATCGTCCCCCATGCTCAGCAACACGCAGGACTGTTAGCTTAGCTGCTTATTCCCATGACAACTGCCCGCCTGAGCACCAGATGTGTGCAAAAACAGCCGAGAGAAGAATGGAAAGTGCTCAAATATATCTGAGAATCAGTGACGTTACACTGCCTCGACTGTGACTGAGTTAGGAACTGAGTTTATTTTAATGTCAAAACTTTACATGTCAAGTATTCTTAGTTCATAACAGTTGTCGCACTTTATAACAATTTCATAGCTCTGTATCTAAAAGGATTTAGCATGTTTTGACAAGGAAAGAAGATAAGCGTTTTTGCACAGCCATGTCCCACCATTTAGATTCACAGTATATTGTTCCTGTCACGACTGAATGAGTGAAGGGGGAGGGGGGAGAGAGGAGTAGGTGCTTCAGGACAGCAGATGTTATCCTTATTGTTTGACTGAATGATAATCCTTTTACCTCAGTGAGGCAATTTATTGCATGGAACATAACTGTCAACAAATCTAACATGCATACATTAACACTGGTTAAGTTTGGGTTTGCATTTATTTTTGCTCTCAGATATTTGTTGCCTTTCATTCAGATTATGGACAAGAACCACTATTATGCAGCACATCACTTGGGAGCTGGATCTGACTCATTTACAAGCTTCCTCGCTGATGTAATAAAAGCTTTCACACGCCTGTTACATTTCTAATACTTTCTGTGTGGCTGATATGATCTAATTAGCTGTTTTTCGCTCTCATGCTCTCACTTTATCAACTTAATGACATAACATTCAACTTTTGCTCAGAATACGACGGACAAACTGAAGCTGACACTACATTTGTTTCAGTCTGTAACTTTACTTCAAGCCCAAACTCTTCTTCAGTCTGTTGAACTTTACCACAGAGCTCGGCAAGTAGGAGTTAACAACGTAGGCTGCAGTGTTTTGATTGGCTTTGCAGACATAAACAAGAGCTGTACTTGTGCGTGACCCCTGGGCCTGACCCCAGAGATAGACGCTTCTCTAATGGGTGTCTCTTTCAGCAGGCGGCCAGGCCAAGGGAACAGAGGAGCCATTGTTTGAGCCAGGGAAAGCCAATGCTCTCCCTATTAGAGGGCCGAGCCAAGAATAGAGGACCATAGGAGCCCTGACACTGAGGTAAACAGTAAGCGAGACAGGGGACATCCTTGGCACACTGCTGCTTTAGATGTAAAAATGAGGATATAATATCTCTGTGACTTACGCAAAAGTAAGCAAACACCTCTACCGAGACAACACCGGGATCTCTAGTCACATGATCTTCATATGTTTTGACAGTTGTATAAATAGCACTGTTAATTAGTTCTTATTAAGGCTTGAAATTCCTTTACTTAAAAACCTAAGACATAGGATTAAGAGGGGAGCGGTGAACAGTTGTGTACACTAAGCCAACCGTGACTAGGGTAGGAGCTGTTGTTCTGTTTCAACCACATCCTCTGACATGCTGTCATTGTGTGCATATGTTTGTGTCGGGGGGCCACAGACAAGGGAGTTCTTTTGCTGCAAGCAGCCAAACAGGTGAGTCAGGTGTCAGTGAAGCGTGAAACCATACCTGGCATGTATGACAATAGAAGTGCCACGTGTCAGCCCGGAGGGAGGTGACTGTGAGACACTGTACATCTTTGACGTGTCTAGTCGATAGAAGGAAAGCGCAACAGAATCTTGTTTGTGATTAATTTTACTAGAACATAAAACTTTACGCTGGATAGATAAAAGCAAACCTTCCATAAAGATTTACTGAAAGTTTCTACTGAGTGTGAAACGAAGGCTTTTTTGTGCTCCACACAGACGAGCAATGCACACTTACTTTAATGTTTATATGTGTCAGGCGCAATCAATCACTCTCATGCCCAGAGGGAATTAATGCTGCGGTGTAACTAATCTGCAAGCTCAGCAACACCGGTCTTAACCTTTTAGGAAGTGACAGTAATGCAGTGTTAGGTAACTTTTCTCATTTGCTCTACAGGATCGTTCAGTTGTTTTGCTCTCTCCAGGACCATTCAGTTGTCATGCGGCATTCGGTTGTGTGTGTGGAGTGCAGACAGCGAGTTATTAGAGAGGTTTTGGAAGGCTTGTTGCTCTCGGTAAATTAATGACCTAACAGCAGGAGGGATGTGACGGGCACAGTCTCTGCCAAACGCCTGGCCAGCTTCAAATGCCTGGCTAGTCTCAGACACTTGGCTAATCCATCAGTGGCTTGAATTCACGGCACACAACTCCTTAAAATAAAAGCTCAGGCTCAAAAGGAGTGGGAGTGAAGCAAAAGAGGGAATTAATTCTCTTCTGTAGGTTTTTTGCATGAGAACAGGCACATTTTCTAATCTAGTCTGGTGAAAAGAGGAGCAAGAGAAACATTTCTGTATCTGCTGTTCCTCATCTATTGAGCACACAACCATCTATAAAGGTGGGATTTCACATCACGTTACGTCCTGTTGTTTATCCAATTTGACATGTACATTAATGAAAATTTGGTGTTTTTCTGAAGAAGAGCCTGGGGTCGCTCATGTTTTTTGTCAGCTGACATACTAAACACTGCTGGAAAAAAAAAACAGCAAATTCAGGAAACTTGACACCTTCAATAAACTTTTATTGAAAAAAGTACCAATAAACAACAAGAAATCCAGAAAAAAAAGATTTGTAGAGCAAAGCTCCTTATGTACAGCATATTGCACTACATTACAAATTGTCTTTACTTCCATATTATATCAACAACCAAAAAATATATATAAACACAAAAATGAGTGCACAGTAGAGTCTCGAAAACACACAGTCAATGTTTACAAAAATGCTACATTTTCGCTGGGTCTCATTTCTTGGTATACAGAGAGTGTGTGATAATCAAGACTTTGTTGAAACTGAGCAGTTAAAGGCATATTCCAGGGTTTTAGAAACACATGTACACTTTGTCTGTAGTCTAAAGAAGGGCAAGTATTTTAGAGCTAAAGGCTCATGAGCCAACAATTAATTCTTTTGGTTTGGTTGGTTGTTTATACACCGCATTGAGATGTACAGGGAATGCATCTTTCATTACAAAATGCCCTCGATCTCATGGACTTTAAAAAGATCTACTTGTATTAAAATTATTGTACTGAACTGTCCTTATAAAAGCAGACCATTTTTTATGAAAATACATTTTTAAAACATTAAGATCATGAAGAAGAAATGTTATTAAAAAATCCAAAATCAAAACCTTCCTTAAAACTTCAAATTTATATAAAGTGGACTACAAAATTCAAGACACTGACGGTTTCCATAAAATACATGTCCCACTCTAGGGATTCTCTGCACTCACTTACAATACAGTGAGTGCATCATGGGAACCTCATTCTAACAAATTACACAGGGCACCATGGTGGCTTGTTTCCCTTTCAAATAAATCAAACAGGCCATCCTTCCCCAGCCTACTGGGTCAATGCACAGATATACGGCTGACACATGGCAAGAACAGCCTAAGAAAACAATCCAGAGTATATACTATACATTAACACACAACAGATAAGGGACCCATGGGATCTACAGAAACAAAGTACTTTCCAGTGCATGTTGATTACAACATAATGATCAAGACTACGGAATTTAAACAAACACACGCATGACATAAAAAAGAAAATGAAGGCAACACCTCTGTGTGTTCTGAAACATCTTAAATGTCATCCGTTATCATTAGCGGTGGGTGGAATGGGTGATGACTCATTAATTGTAAAGGCAAGATCACATCATATTGAAAGGTTAAATGCCAAAACTGCATCAAAGCTCCTGCTTTTCTAAACCACATATAGTAGATCTACCATGACTGGTAAATAATGATGAAAATGTTTGAATTGATTGGGCCAGTCCCTGGAAAATAACAACCTTTCAGTAATACTCACCCCAATAACTGCTTTTTAATACACCCACTCCTGAAGCCTTAAAAGTGACTGCAAGAGGTTTGTATTTCTTGACAGCACGGTGGTTACAATGAAAGAAGTTTTCACGTATGAGAGAAACTTCTGTTGCAGTGTAGTCTACTACTGTATGATCCAGTCCCATCAGACACAGACTAATAATGCACTACTTCCATGGCACACTCTTGCTCTCTTTCAAAGTTGTGAAGCTCAGTTGGAGGTAGTACATTTTGGCGTTACAATAGCTGCATAGAATGTGCAGTTCTACGGTGAAAAACAAGTCACCAATGGCATCCACTGGTAACCATGATGAGGTTAACTGCTGTCCTTAGTGAAGGGTCACACTACAAACCGCTTACAGCCAACAGGAGATGAGTAATACTGAAAGGATTGGGTTGAGTATCGTGTGAAGAAATGTCAAGCACAATGCAAGCTAACCCGCACTGCACAGAGTCAAAGCATGTACAAGTGTAAGACTGAACCCAGAAAAAAAAAAGAAAACATTGCACACACAAGTGTATACAGTAGAAATGGGCGAATACACAAAAATAAATAAGAAGGAAAAAAAAATAAGTTACAATGAAAATGAACCAATGAACGACACCCATGTAATGAAGGAGCAGCACAAAGAGGACGTCAAGAGCAAATGGTGAGACAGGGAGCTACAAGGACTGGCTCAGCGTTCAGGATCCGCAGGAAACTATAACCACAACCACATTCAGTGCACCTCACGCCTACTACTACATGCTCAGTAGCCCCTGTCACCACCACAGCCAGAGAGTCAGCCTCAGACTCCTCCGTCTAACTGTACCTTTATGTGTGCGCTGATGAATTGGCCAGGAGGGAATTTGAACTTTAGTGGAAATGTAAAGAAATATGAATGAACCTCAGGAGGTTTCATCATAAATAAATGGGTAACAACACTGCTCTTCCTCTAACCATGTAACAGATTCTCAAGGTTACCAGTAGCCCACAGTCTGTCCCTGAGACATCTTAAGATAATGAGAGGAAACCCTAATTACGCAGTGATAAACATGACACATTGTAAGGAGCAAGTAATTACAGACCCCTGATATGTACTGCTCCTCGGGTCCATACGTTGGCTTGGGTTCAGCAATGGAAAACATTAACAAACAGCATCTTCAACAGTGTCTTTAAACATATTCATATTTCAACAATAATTACAGTCTTTTTCACTTTTGTGTCATTTCAAAGTCAGTGGTGATTATATATACCAAAAAAAGTCCCAAATCTTCATCTGAGCACCAAAGACAATACAAGATCTCCCGACAGAATATAAAAAATGATGTAAAATCATAGAAATGTAGCCTGAGAGGAGGAGACTCTGTTTCACAGATTGATTATGTCGTATTGGTTTGGTGTTCAGAACACATAGGGGCTGAATAAAGAAAACCAGGTCTTTGAAACCTTTCAATCCAGGAACATTGCTCCATTGTATGGTACGTGACATTTCCACAACCCATTTCCAATCCAGACTGTGTTCAGTGAGGTCTTTGCATTGATTATTTGTCAAAAAGTATCTGAAATGTTGCGTTTGAAAAAAAAATAAGACATAACTGAAAACCTTCATACAAGACAGAGGTTAGCTCGGTAACAATCTGAACTCTTGAAGGGTGTAGTCTAGTGCAAAAACAGTGGATCCAGAGCTCCACTTCAAGGGCATGAAGGTCTGAAAACAATCACATGAAAAGAACACATCTAACTCACAGGGACACTTTGTACTGGAGAATGAAAGTGGGAACAAGATTAAACTAGAGGAGCGGTATCTGGTGCTCTCACTCGAATTAAAATTTATACTGACGGGACTTTTTACTAAAACTCTTAATACAATTTATGTCAAGAAATGCTTACTTTGATTTGTATAAGACGATGAACTTCGGTCTAATTTTTTTAGTTAGTGCACAGGTGCTATATCTTCAAAACTCTTCCAAACTCATGCAAAAATCAACACACCATAATTTTAATTCTAGTATCATGTCTCAGGTAATCAGTCGATTAGTAGCTGTACTACCTAATTAGCATTACATTAGTTGACATGTACTGATATTTACTTTTTGATATTTATTTAAGGTCAGTAACATTTGGTTCCATGATAGTTTCCATTGATGTTGTCCAAAACCAGTACTGTGCTATTGTAACACAAGTCTGCTACAGTCACCAGGCTTGTTTGACCAGTAAGTGTTGCTCAGTACGTCAAACTCCACCCCGATACTTCCTATGCAATCGGAAAGTCCTGATGACATGTTTGACTTGTCGCACGAGATTGAAAAATGAGCTACTGTCAAAACACTTCCGTATACGTAGATATCATGTCTTGGTGTGCAGATTTTTTTATGGGCATAATTTTACTATGTTCCCAGTATTATGACTGACAGTGAGAGATGTTTCCACTTACTGCCATACCATGAAAATTAAGGGAAAAGAAAACATTAACAACAAATATGGATAAAAAAAAAGAAAAAAAAAGGGTGAATGTTCCACTGAGGTGAGGTGCAAAATGCTTTGTTCTGAGAAGTTGTCTCTTTGGAAATTAGTAAATCAACTTGACTGGTCACCTGGGAAACTTCACAAAAGAAAACCTCAACGTCACATTTCCTTTCATTTCCTGACCTTCTTGTCTTGCCTGTAAAATTTGCTCAATACTCATTCTGGCAGAAGACATTGAATAAGGCATTCCCAGGGTCTGCAGAGGTCATTAAAGATGGATACATGTTGAAGTGCAAAAAATTTAGAACAATGTACTGTACAAAACTACTACACCACATGTATACCAAAATATGAACATTGTCCTGTGGAGGAATCTCGGAACATCATGGCATCTTCTTGGAAAGAAAAAACACACGACCTTGTATAAAAGTTGGTTGTCTCCGTCCCGCGGTGACCTTTTGTCTCTCTTTGTCTTTTTTTTTTTCCCCGAAACAGACCCGTGTTAGATTTGACAGTGCCATTTGGAGTCCAGTTCCTCAAAGAGATGAAGGAAAGGGACGGGAGGGAGAGACCCTCTCACCTCTGTCCTGCTCCACCTCCTCCAGCGATGAACCCTCTGTCAAACAGAAGACTGAGCAGAGCTGCAGCCAGGCGCCACCACAGCGGCCCCTGGTTCCTTTGGTTTCGATGATACTGCAACGACATATAAAGATGAAATGTATGTCAGTGGAGCAAGAAGAGTGGATGGTCACTTGATTACAAAATACATTCCTGGAAACTGTTTCATTGTTGGCTTTAGTTTATGCTGGTTGTAATCGATGCTGATTGACAGTAAACAAAGTGAAGAGGCGCAACTGAGAGAAGGGAAGACAAAACCAGACACCGGAACAATGCTCGTATTTTCACAACAGTCTCCTTCTGTCCCCAACAATACTTATTAGAGAGGCCTCGCTGGGTGCAGGATCCCTACAGAATCTAGGCTTCCCCTCAGACATTCCAAGCCATAAACACATTCATCATACGGTCACACTTTTTCTAATCTTTCTGGCAGAGACAAGCAGCGGACACTCAGGAGGCGACTGTGTCAGGTTTGCGAGCCAAGTGGATTGTGCGCGATTAGGAGGATAATGTTATCTCTGCCATAGAGAAGCTGAAATAAGATAATTGAACCAAATGGGATTATGGAGCTCTTGATGACAGGCAGGGACCCTCTGGAAAACACATATCTGCACGAGAGAGGTACAGTAGCCCAGGTCGGTGCACCGACAGTTCATCTGCAGACGAAAGGCAGACTCCATCACGCCTGATAGTGCCGTTTTATTTTTAGACTTTATTTTTAGGGGTTGGAAACGAAACACAACAATGGGGACAGAGATTTTTTTTTCCTGTGACATCGTTTCTTGGCATCATTCTGCTATGGTTTGAGAAAGCCAAAATATCTAAAAACAATGATTAGATAAGCCATATTCATAAGACCGTTTAAGTGTTGTCCAAACACTGAACCAGTTACCAGGCAAGAATTGCCACTAAGATAAATTTCTGAGTCTTTATACTCTTATCAATTTGTGGTGAACATTGCAGGGTGTTGCATAAGCTTTGCCAGGTTCCAGTCAGATTGTGTCTATCTATCATACTACTTGCTCACTTTTTGTTCAAAAGAATAATAGAGAGGTAAACAAACTCAACGCAACGCTAAGGATCTTGTTAAAACCAGTTTGCTGTTGTGCAGCCTATCAAAACCTTGCCTGAGGTTGTTTTGATAAGGAACTATAATAGTGTAATGTCTGCTGCATATAAACATGGGCAATATTTACATTCAGCACAGATTGGATGAGATCACTCCAGTCCTGTACATGTACGATGATTGGTATCGTAAATCTCACACTCAATTACAGGGAGACTGCAGTCAGTTACATTTCTGTGATTAAAGAACTCTAAGGCAAATACTGCATATGTGCAAGTATGTGTATACTGCATATCAGTATGTAATAAAACTTAATGATGCTTAGAGTTAGAGAGTAAAAGTTAAAGCCCAGTAAACTGTGGGACTTATCAGTAAGAAGCTTGTGTGTTTACTATAAGCTACATGTCAAGCAATTAATCTTCATAAACAAAAAGAGAATGCTTTTGTGACTGTGGCCTTTTGCCCCTTTACTCTATCAAGAGAATGACATCAAGACAAACAGCAACAAAGATAGAGAGAGT
>JAPTMW010151484.1:0-24380 GCA_029822955.1 Ostorhinchus angustatus
TGAACATTTAGCCACCTGCCATCAGTCCATTACTTAGTTTTATAGATTATCATTTTAATATGAAAGAAAGCAATTACAATGATTACAAGATAAATTAATGGCAGTCCATGAAGCACCAGCTCGTGTTCTCACTCATTTAAGGACTAAAGCTAAATGTAGATCACCAGTGAAAAATCACAACATAGTAGTCCACTAATAAAGGCAGTTAATCACACTAGTCTTTGAAAATGATGGAATATATGAAAGCATTTCATCAGCGTGCAGAAACAAGCATACAAAGCATAAAACTGAAAATTAAATACAGTGACATTTAGAATTAACATTCACTTTAGATATTTTACTGAGATTTTTATGAAAAAGGAAGTCTAGTTTAGTTTTAGAATATACTATTGATAAATCTTTTTTTTTACCCAACCATATGTGAACACCAGATACACCTAGTTATGATATGCTGCATATGTACTTAGTCCTTAAAATATGATGTGAAAATAGTGTTAAATTTGTATGAAATTTAACATTTCTATTCATACAAATTCTTCTTTCTAAAAAGACCTAGGAGATGTCAACCCATATTCACGGCTGCTGTTTTGCCTGAACAGTTAAACAAAAGACTGGGTTAAAAAATGGTGGAAGGAAGCACGATAGAAAAATTCAAAACATCTTGCTGCTTTAATTAGAGCCTGAATTATTTTTTGGTTTGAATAATTAAAGATCAGAGTTACAGATAAGTGCATCATTACTGCCGTTAAATTATTTCATATATTAAAAGACATTTTTAATAATAATAAAAATGAAAAAAAAAATGAAAAGACATTAAGTTTGACCTCATACCCTGATGTGTATATCACTATAAGCAGAAAGTGTATTTTTAATCAAATACAGAAAAGAAAAAGGTGTTCATGAAAAATGATTCTTTGCTAAGAGTAAGAAAATTAGACCTTTAGACTCGCTATTTATTTCCACAATTCACTCTCTTTAACGCGTGCGCAGGCACACACACGCACACACACACTCTCTGCAGATGGAAGAGAGGGGCCACTCTATTTCTCGCCAGGTGCTCCAGCAAAAAAGGTCGCTTGCAGTGCCATTTCCTCTCACACACGGGCAGGCCTGGCCCAAACACACTGGCACTTTGAGCTCATTACTGGCTATTCACATAATCCTTTCTCTGTGTCCTCTCTGTGAGGATACTAATTTCACAACGGGCCCATCCTCACAGCCCATTTGTTAAAAGGTAGTGGTTGAGAGAGAGGGAGAGAGAGGGGACACATGGTGTAGATTGAGACTAAAAGCTAGTCTTACGGGGGGATACCTCCACAGTTTTTCCTCTCTCTGAAATGAAAGACAATCGCGTAACTACCCTCCATTTTTCTCCATTTGCTGCTCACCAAATGTATTTTGAGGCATTATACTTTGCTGAAAGAGACCCACTTTTTTCAATTCAATTTCAAGAACCAATTTTCTCCTATTATTGCCTTTAAGAGCGAGGGAGAAGGAGCAAGTCTTTGGCTTGTTTGTCATGTCCCCCTTTCCCCTCATCTCCTCCTATTAGGTTATTGTGCTGCTTAGCAGATGTCTATCAGTGGCAGGAAATTATCTCAGAACCAAAACCCCATGAACCATCATCCAGCTGCCCTAAAACACCCTGTAATGCAAAGGTCAATCCTTGTGAAGGTGCTGGAGAATGTGAGCGACTACACACAGACTACCAGACACGCTGCTTGAAAAACCACCTGCACTTCACTCACTCATCAAATCCACTCACAGGTCTCCTATTACACCAGCACGGGGATATCTCCAAAGCCAGGATGTCTATCGGCTCTTTCCCGTTCTGCTAACGCTGCTGCAGGGTTTGCAATGGGGGCGGAAGATCAGTCCCATGAGATGAGGGAATAAGCCGGAATCAAGAGGCGGCCGGATTGGCAGAGGGCTATTTCTTAGTTAAAAGGTTCTTAAACTGCAGAGGAGATCAGAGGAGATGGCTCCCTGCGCCCAAAGCTGTCTGCCCAGATAAGCATCCTGCCAAGTGTGGGGTGTAACAGGGTGGTCATGGGTGAATAAACAGTATATGTGTGTGTTTTGCGCTATGCATGTTTAGGGAAGAAAGAATCAGGTGGCTAATACTACTGTTTAAACCTCAGTAGTTTTTAGTGTTGAACAAAATGGCCAAACCATGGGAAAAAACTACCCAGTAATAAACACTGCATTGGGTGTAAAGTCAGCCTTCTCCGGTAAGATCATCATTGTTGAAATAAAAATTTTGGCACTTTTACAAAACGATGTGGACAGCATCTTGTGACTAAACATCAGTTAACATTGGAGAATGATTTATTAAATGAAAAAGGAGGAAATGTAACTATAACTTACAAGTAATATTCTAATAATAATAATATAAAGTAATATACATAATAGAAGCTTGATAGGGCTTATCAAGCTTCTATAGAGGCTTGACTGTTTTATTTAAGGCACCACCAGTATTTCACTTCACAAGAGCTTGTCAAAAAGCTTTGCCTCAGGCTCATTTTGTTCATTTGTTACACAACTATTTCTGTCACATTTTGTCTTACCATCACTAGCTCTACTATCACTGCCTTTCAGGAGCGATTGCCCAAAAGTGTGAGCTGTTATACCCATGTTTAAATGATATTATGCCTCTCTTCAGCCATGATGGCAATAATCCAACCTAATGTCAAATGGGGCTGTTCAGACAGCACATCATACAAACTGGCTCCCTTCTTCTAGCATTACTTGGCCCTTAGTGTCTCCAGTGTAGTACCAGTACGGCCAGGGAGCCTGGCAGACAGCCTGCACAATGAGCAGGGGCGGGGCTTCAGCCTAATTGAATGGTGACCCTGCCGTCTCGCTGTGGGACGCCCCATGCAGTGCTTTTAACAAGCTGCTGTGTCTCCCCTCTTAATAAGCCCAAACAAGTTAATCCAATCGACACACTCAAACCCTTTCTTTTTCTTTAACAAGGCACTGCCTCTACCCCCTTAATCCCCAGCTCCCCCTTCTCCGTCACCATACCGTCACATGAATGGAGGGTGAAAGGCTCCATTAGGAAGGACTGGCAGTAAACCCCTCGGCTCGGCACTTTCCACACATCCATACTAAATAATTTGCACTCATACTGTATATTCAAAACATGCACACACTAATGCTCACATGTACCTGATATAAAACTGGTCTATTTGGACATGGCACACAATGAGAGGGTTATGTTCACTGACCCTGATCTACGCATACAAACACTGCAACAAGACAACACACAAACAAAAATTCTGAGGGGACATTTGCCGACAGGCACACACTCCAGGACATAAAAAAGGCATTGTTAACAAACCCTCCCAGCTCCACAAACAAGAGCCACTGATTCCCTAACAATACAAGCCCCTGGATGCACTCACCCACCAGCTCTGCACAACCTCACACCAGCACAATAAATAACCTGCACAACAAAAGGCCATTGTGTGTAAAAGCCTACAGTTTAGGCATTATGGCCATGATATACAGTGTTGGAATAACATATTGACAGCTAAGTCTTATATATACCGTGCAGCATGTCGCTGTTATTGGGGCTTATAAAGCCTTGTATGCTGCACAGTCATATTATAAGAGGTTACTCTGCAGATGAAGGACATCTTGGCAAAAACACTCAGCTGTTAGGTTTCCATATTCAAGTCAGCTTCAATAGCTTCACCCATGGGAAGAAGGGTGAGGAATGTCTGGCAGTCCAATAGCAGCGAGTCGTCTGTCATCTCTAATCAAAATGCGCCTGCCTAGACTAATGTCAACCCTGTAACAGCAATGAGGACTAATTGACTTCACAGCCAACTGCTGCATCTTTGTGCTGGCCAGGTTTCATTAATGATAAATAATGGCACTGTAGCAACCACACTCAAAATGTAAAGAATGCAAAACAGCTGAAGTCCAGCAGATATGAAATTTAGATTTGCACAGGCAGTTTGGACTTTGTTATTAAGCAACTTTAGTTTTTAGTTTTGGTGGAATATTATTAACTATATTGGAATATTAACTATATTTTCTCAGTTACTACCTGTGATTCAATCTAAAATGAAAATTTGGTGCTGGTCTGTCTGGTGCAGTGTAATTACAGTTTGAGAACTACTCCCGCAGGTCAACCAATGAGAGTGTTTTCTTAGACACTAGCCCACAGGTGGTTAAAGTTTATAGGGCTGTTTGTTTGGTTGGGACTGTCGACTGTAATAGAAGAGACTGGTTCACCCCAGCAGTCCAGCTCAGTCTGCACTTGGCACCTGGACCTACATTGGCACCACTACCATTTTAATACACAACTGACTGATTTTAGTCTGTTATAAGTAATACAACTATATTAAAGATAGGTATAGTATAAGTGCACTGTAAATAAGTACAATGACTCCTTGAAATCTCGACTTTTAGATCAGGATTTGCATGGCGTTAGCTCTGCATTTCACAAACAAGACTATGCCACGTGTAAGGACAGTCAGCAGAAATGCTTTTATTGAAATACATGTTTGGGAAAGGACAATGCCAGAAAGCACAAACAGACCCACTACATAGTAACTGGCAAAAGGACAGAAGGTTATTTCAAAGCAGCTGTAAAACAGTGTTTAACTGAAACCGACTTAAAACTCATTAAGCTTTAAGCTCAAAAACACAGTTTTGTGACAACCAAGAAAGCAGAAATTTTTCTTACAGAGTGGCTAAATTTCCATCCTGTAATCAACAAAAAACATTCGAATTGAGGAAATAGACAAAGAAGAGATGACTTTGTATTCCTAATGAGAATTCAAAATGTGCATCCTGTGTATTTATAACAACTAAACCAAACACACGCTACAGATGCTACGTTGAGGAGAGCCCCCTCAATAAAATCTGTCCGTTTCCAACACAGTACAACCAAAGTGCTCTTACAACATGACTGAGCCTCTGTGCTCCTGCTGTTACCAGCGAGGGACTTTGAGCAATGAGAGCGTGGCTTAAGATTGTCAGACAAACCACAGGGGAAACACATCCTCTTCTCCTCTTATTGCCTCAGCCTTTGTTGTGTTGTTTTGCGAGGCAGTAGCATCGGCTGTCATCTAATACCACTTTCACTCACAAACCCTGTGAATGCTGTGACATATTGAACAAATGCAGAGGGTAGCAGCAGAGTTTATACTTCACAGTTGATCACAGCGATACACCAGAGCACTTATGTTGACAGAGGACTTCTGCAAAGAACAGTTTAAACCGATTCAAAAAGTCACTAACTCAAGTTAGGTTGGATTAAAATCTGAAAAGCACTCTGAAAAAGGGTTATTTTCTAATTTTTTTTTTCTTTCCTGCAGATTCATCTTCACCAGGCAGGACTTCCTAACATAAATCAAGCAGCCTCCACGCTAACTTCAGCCAAATGTGAAAAATGAGCTGTGTTTTCTTAGTTTTCGAGGTAGGATTTATATATTCTCAGTAAACCTTATTACACACCATTTGTAAAGCATTGTTGATACAGAAAAAAAATTCTTATCCCAATGTGACACAATCCTTTATTGTCCCAGACAGGTCCATTCATGGCTTAACACAACAACAATAAAACAAGGGCTCTTTTTTTCCTCTACCCATCCTTTGGTGGCTCACTTGAATATTCAAACAGTGTTCATTGTCTTTTTGTGTTTTGTTCATTGTTTGTTGTGCTGTCATTCCTCAGCCTGGCTCCTGAACTTCAAAGAAAGGCTTATGTCAATTTATGATGAAATGGAGTGAGCAGCTGAGAGAAAAGGGGGAGAGAAAGAAAACCTTCACGCGAAATGGCCCTGCCTCCAAATGTATGCTTATTAATGGGTGTTCAATAAATCAATGGAATATAATTAAATTCAAACAATGTGATTTCTTCTCTCACTAGCTGAAGCTTTACTCCAAACATTGCGCTCTGCAGTGCCTAAGGTGACCCCAATTCCAGTGGTCCAAAGGACAACTCCGGCATCTTTCACTGGAGGGTGTCACAGATCCAATAGCCAGTCATGCATAACATTAGCGTGTTGTGAAGCCCACAAGGCAATCAAATAGCGCACCGTCGAAATGTTGACACTGATCTCATTTGATATATTTGAAGTGTGACAAAGCCATTTTTGCACTGTTGGATATTAAGGACTTTAAAAGAGAGGATGACACAGCCGCTCACAGATAAGCTAGGCTGGGAAGGAGGCAGACATTTTTCCTCCACATACTGTATTTTCTCCTTACTGCACTCGGCAGCCTTCCCCTTTAACTCCATAACGTGTGCTTTCCAGCTGTTGTCATCCTGCTCCCTCTCAAAGCTGGCTCTGACCATGGCAGCAGAGGGAATCCAATTGGACGGAGTGGGAGGTGAGGCTGCGGTTGGTAATCACCTGCTGGCTAAAGGCACAGATGGCACAAACACCACCAAGATGTTCATGCAGCAGCAATCCAAGAAGTCGTTCTGACAGGCCGACAGACAAACACAGAAACTTGAGAAACCTAGGAATTACAGGATGCAGATTTGATGCAGACAACTGGAAACTAGCAGCTGCTTTTAAGCTACCTGCAAAGAGTTAAAACATCGATCTGCTTTTTTTTTTTAACACAGGCAAGGTCTTGGTGTCAGTGCTCAACGATTGGGGAGGATAAAAAAAAATGGGCAGGTTGTAATGATTTAAAATGGTAGACTCTTTCCATGACAAAGGCGGCCTGATAAGGGCTCCTGTTATCAGTGCGTTTGACCAGCCACTGAGAGAATTGAGAAGCGAGGTCATCGCTGAGATAACAGCATATGTGCAGACTGATTATCTCTTCCCCTCTCAAGGATTTTTGATATGTTGTGTTGCTCCTGTGATTTATTTGGTAGACCAAAGACTTTCTGTTTCCTTTTCCCAGTTTCAGAACTTCAAGGAGAACAACACTGGTGTACACTTGTTAAAATTTACTCTTGTGCTGTCCTGAGTTTAAATTGTCTGACATCCTGAGATAGTCAATTTAAGCTTCCGCCAGGATTAAGAGAAAATATATGTTGATACATTTAACTACAACAGTTTGACTGAATGCGTGACTGTCACTGAAATCAGGTGCAAAGCCTGTTAGCTTTTCTCTGAGCTCCAGATGAAGGTAGTTGGATGAAGTAATTTAGTTTATTGATGCTAGCAGGCATTTTTATGGTAGTCAAGGCTCCCAACACATCAAACATATCCGAGTAAAAATGCCCTAGGAACATCCCTCTTCCTGAAGACTCCCCAGCAAATGAGCTCCTTCTGCTCTAAGTGTTACTGCTCTGTGCCTTGGTTTGTCCTTCACAAGAGACAGGTAACTCTGCCAAGACCCAGTAATTAGTGCAGATGGAGACTGTAATACTCTCTTCCCCTCCCTGCAGAAATGCCAAGGGAGGCAATCTATAAATTCCTGCATATTAATGCAATTTAAAACCACTCCAGACACCTTGCTGGAGGCAGGTGATAAAAAGGTGAAAGGCAGACTACCTGGCACACAGCTGCTGATATGCCACTGACATCAGTCCTGTCTCAGCAACTTCCTGACCCAACATTCCCAACACACACACACACGCACACACCAAAATAACTTGATTATCTATCTCCCTTCTCAGGAAAAAGCTCTCCAAATCCTGACCTTAGGCCTTACAACTGGGTCTCTATCAATAATTAAATGGTAATCTAAAAACCCATTTTAGTTAGGTCATCTTTCTGCGCCATTGTCCCTGCTTCTCTTCTTCCTCCATCTATTTTTTCCTCTTTCTGTAAGATTTAGTTAGAGATTCCATTAGCATGAGAAAGCAGGCTGGTAATTGTCTTCACCCTACTGAGTGATCCCTAGATAGAGGATTAGCCAGAGAGAAAGCCCTATTTCAACTCAGAGCACAGATGCTGCCCACAGCCACCCACTCCAGATTAGATTAGAGTGTAGGGGGATGAAAACCGACTCGCAACTTCAGGCAACATTAAACAAAAAACCTGGACGAGAGGTTTAAAACCAATAAACTTTCATTCACCTTTCACTACCAGCTGTGCCCCTGTATTTTGTTTGTTCCTTACTTTTTTGAGAGGGGAAATTTGGTTTTTAATCTACTAATATGCTTTTCTGTTGAAAATAGGGATTGAGTGAAGGCAACTTCCATTTTTTCTCTCTGATATACACAGAGCATTTAGTGGCGAATATCCCTAAATCATCCCCCTGGGCCACCCTGTCCGTCACTAATCTGCCCACCAACGCCCACTCATAAGGAGGTGTCACATTTCTGGCACTCCTCCATGGGATAAGCACTTCAAACACCAGAGCTTCTCCTCTTGACCTTTCCACGGAGATGATCGATTAAGCTCATTGGATTTATTCCATAAACAGGCATCCATTACTTCAAAAAGCCAAGGAATTTACCTCAGAGGCAGAACTTAAAATCCATATAAGCTTCACAAGAGCTCCCATTTTTATTGGCTTCTTCAATCCACTTCTTTTAGCACATTAATAAGAAGACGCTTTTAAAAGGGTGTGTTGGTATCTGAACCACTATAGTTCTCTACCTGTAATTAATGAAGCAAATCACAGTGACAAGGTGATATTCAACTGCTGTCTGTAGCCCATAAAACCTATGATGCAGAAAAACTGTTGAGCTCACTCCCCTGCCAGAGGTGGATAAAGTGGAGTGCAAATGACTCTAAAGTTAAAAATTAAAACACAGCAAATATATTACTTCAATGTGCGATGGAAAATTAAACAAGGGCTTTGTCGCATTGCTTTTCACCTGTCCAGGAAGCTCTGTAAACCAACTACCAAGTCAGTAGGGTCTGTTGCTCACTTGCTGCATAAGCCATTAAGTTACAACACTGCAGGCTTCCTGTTTTCATGCTCGAACACCCTGTACATGCTTTCAGCAAGGACAAGACTAAACAATCTGGGAACCAAACACAGGGAAGAAGAAAACCAAGAAGACAGAACGTTTTAAACCACAGATTACACGTCACTTCAAATCCTATTTGCAAAAGTTTAAAACGGGAAATATAAAACAGGTTCCATTTCACCAGAAAGAGAGACCTCCCTCTGAGGAGCCTGACTAGACTCCTCCTTTTCCTGATCACAGTGGCCAGTGGGCTCTGCTTCAGCTCTGAGGGACTCCTGCTCTATGGTAATCATATCCTATTTGAATAATGAGGCAATACCACCACTCCTGCTGCCCATTTCCCCAGCATCCTTGACTAGAGTCTTTGATAGACACTAATTCTAGCTCCATCTATAAAGCTCCTCTCATGCATTTTTAATAGAATCTATTACTTTAGGATTAAATTATAAAAGACTGTCCTCCTTAAATTTTTAATAGTTTGCATAATTGGTATCAGGGCCTGAATGCGAACCATAAAAACCCAGTTTGTACAGGACTGAGCTGCGGAACAAGCCAGACAAAACCACATAGCAACCACTGCACAAAAATGACAGAAGTGGAATGATACTAACTCTGACATCCACACAACTGCACTTGCTCACACACGCACATAAGAGCAGGGCCATTATAACCATGGGTTCATTGCCGTAGAGAATAAAGTGGGTGAGTTCAGCACTGTGAATGAAGGGGACAATAAGGTCAGGGACCATGAAAGCTGCTTTTGGCGGCTGAGCTCCTGAAGGAGCCTGAGGCAGGAGGAGTCACCTGATGGAAACCGGAGACATAAACCAGGTGTCCGGAGACACCTGCTGCCACTAATGTCAACACCGACCACAAAACTCACCAGGGCAAACAGCAAAAACTACTTAGCAGGTTTATAGTCTCACTTTGTCCCCACAGTCACTGATAACTGCGTTCAGTCAGCATAAATGGAAATTTCCTCTCTGTTCCCAGTTCCAGGCAGATCAGCCATGAGTTAAATGTCATCTGCACTCTCTCACTCTCAGTCTCACTCCCTGCATCTCCAGCTCAGCTCTTTCCAATAACAGACACAGCATACAGGAAAGCAAATGTGTCTGAGGCATCTCCACTAAACTAGAGCCCCCTTAGAAATCTATGCACGTCACCATCCCCCAAATTAGCACCGCAGGGACACCCCCCTCGCCGCCCCCGCCTGCTGGCGGCAGCTCTTTGGCATATCTGTACCGGGGAAAATATTTCACACTGTATGAATTATTAAGTGCGGGGCCAGTGCTAAGCAGTGTGGAGATAGACCAGTTATTCACAGCTCTATTGGGACGGATGCGTCGGAAACCCGGGCCGCTCGCCTATCAGATCGTTTGTCACGAGCGATAGACAATTTACAATGAGAGAATTTTTCAATTTATTCATTCTGCTGTCACTGCAGTTTTCTACCTCCACTCATTCCACTCAACAGCCCCCTCCTCCTTTAACTCTGTCTCGTCTGCTGAGGGGCTCCACGCCTGAACCAACTGCCTGCATCTCTGTCTGATACTGTTGCTCATCCTCTTTTTTTCAGTCTGAGGAGAAAGGTGGAGGAACACATGTGCAAAAGACATGAAGAGAGCTGCTACTTTAATCATCTTTACTGAGGTAAAGGTATGTTGGGGACATCCTGTGACAGCTGAGGGGTTCGGGCCTCACCGGTGAAGCTGTGGCTGACTGCGGTTCTGTGATAAAGGAAAAGAGCTAGAAAAGGAGGGTGGAGGGCACTTGCTGTGCCTTTTCAGAACTAAGCTCCTGGCAAGAATATGAAGGACCACCACATTAGTTAGAAAAAAAAGATAACAGGTTAGAGTTGGCTTATTTACACAGTCTAAAGCAAGTTAAAGCTTGAGAGAGGGAGAAATAAAAGCCTCAGCATGAAAAATGTGTACAAATATTTGCACCTGTATTAAAAAATGAAAAACAAATTCCACCCAAATATTGGTTTTCTTTTGCTTTATGGGAATCTTATTCAGGAAGAAAAGACCCTAGAGGGCAAAATCCTGCTTATTTTCATGTACAAGTAAATGCCAAATACTCCCACGCAGATAGACAAAGGACTTTAGCACAAATGTCTGGCACACTGCTATTTCAACATTAATTACTGAAGGTGAACCAGCTGTCAAAACAGCCACAGATTTTGTTTTCGTTCATAAATACCCTCTGTTAAAGAGGACAAACAGCACAGCAGACCCAGCTCAAAAGCCCAGAGCGGCACTCTACCATCATTTCAAGAGATGGGAACGCAAATTCATGAGAGACATAACAAGGATAATGTTTCAAAGGAGTTTTCCCCTTCTAAGCTAAACAGGAGAAATAGAAAATGACATCAGCAGCTTTGTTGGTCTAAATGCTCACTGAGAGCAGTTTGACCTGTAAAGCAGCCCAGAGTGTTTCTCTATCTGTGATATCCTTTCAAAGCTTGACATAGACGGGTTGCACTGAATAGGCCTTGATGTGAAAGGCAGAGATGTTAGATAAATGTCCTCACAGCCAAGGCCTCTGCCCTCTTCCTGATGATGCATTCTTATACTCTAACACCCACCCTTTAACACACGCACACACACACACACGCACACACACAGAAACACAGACACGCAGTGCCAACAATCCCACTGAGGGCACCATTTGTTTCGGGACAAGGTGACCCTGTTGCCTAGGGGCCTGTGAACAGGCACAATGAAGGCCTCTCATCCTGCACACACCCAGCCGGCTGTGTTGGACTGATGATGGGTGGGGTGTGAGGGGCATCACAACACCCTGCTACTGCAGTTTTAAAACCCTATTCAGGAAGCCCCCTGAGATAGGTCCTTTCACACCCTGCACAGACGGAGCAAAATCCCTGCTTGTAACCCAGAGTCACGCAGTCAACAGATGGAGCGGCTATTGAGTGAAGGATCGCGCCGGCAGAGGCGGCTCCCCATCCATCCCAGCTGGAAACAATGGGGCAGCAGGTCAAGAGTGCTGTCCAGAGGGAGGAGTCATGGAGGAGGGGGCATGCTTTTACACAGTCAAACTATGCAAGCACTTTGAAATTGGAGGAACTGAGGCAATCTTTTCTGGATGATGGACCGAGGGGAGAAGGCTCACAGCCACATGGAAAGTGCTCAGGCCAGTTGCTGGGATCAGACTCAGGTGGAAGGCAACAGAGTTTGTGTTTAAAGTAGAAACAACAGAAAAAGACATCCCTTCACAAGTGCATCTGCATGTTCAGATAAAACACACACCCATAGTTTAGCAGATATCTCAAGCATCACCTGTTATAGATGCTGGTCTTTTTACACAAAAAAGAAACTACATGTAAAGCATTGAGAACTTTCTTGTTGATAGAAAAAAAAAGCAGTGAACTGAGGCTATAAACACACAGTGAGAGGAGAAAACCTTTACTTGTGCAAAAAAAAACAACCAAAAAAACTCTCAGCCCTGAGGACTTATTTTTCATAAACAGGTACATACACTAAAAACTGGTGTAAAATATTGCAGAACTTGACAATGCTTCCTAGTTACTAAACTACATCATTAAGAAACAAACACAGCACTTGAATGATTTCTTACCATCAATTCCTTCTTTTTAATATTCTCCCAGTAACCTCAGGCGAGATTACAGTTAAGTGCCATATTGAAGCTTACATAAGAAGTGTTTATTCTTACCTTTTTATAAATTAACTGATACTCTGTATTTTTTAAGTTGTGGTCCTGCAAAGAAGACAAATTTGTGGATACTACACACTCAAATGCCCACACAATCATTCACATAATCATGATGCTCCTTGTAAGGGAAAGTATATCCATTTCCATTGACCAGCAGTCTGGCTATCACATGGCTCTGACCTGGGAGTCAATTAGTCGACTGGGCCGCCCTGCCTCACTGGTTCTCCATGGCCACAGGAGAGACAAAGACATAGAAGGTATAGAATGATCCCAGAACTTCAGTATCTTAATAAGTTATAAACATTCCAACTAGAAGGCAAATTGTGCTGCCACATGCTCCTCATTTTTGAAAGGTTTGGTTTATGGGGCTACTTTGAACAGGAAGGCACTAATTACACAGCAGAAGGTGTCAGGAGCATTGCAGCAATTCTCCATTAACAACCACTTGACAAGAAAGTACATACTCAAAAAGACTTCCTACCATTCGGGAAATGTTCACAAATCACACCTAATTAAACACAAAAGCCTAGTCTGTGAAATCAGAATGCGGAGAGCCTTTTCAAGATAGAGCGAGGTGGATTTTTCGGGGTTGTAAGACGTATTTTTGTGCAAAGACGCTTATTTTATTCACATTTGTGTCTTCTTCAAACAAATTGTCAGCTAAGTGCAGTGGGATAAAGGGTTAAGCTGTTATTCTTCCCTCTCTAGGTCACATCACAATACATCAATGGTTTGCCATTTCAGAATATGCTGCTTTTATGCTGTTTGAGCCTAGGATTGAAAAAAATAAAGTGTATTCCAACCTAGCTGAGAGGGATCAATAAGTGCATAGAAAAAGAAAATGGCCATAAACACAGAGGCTTTTATTCAGGGCGCGACGATGCAGATGAAAGCACAGAGTGCACCTGGAGAACAAAGCTGAGAGCGGCAGAAGACAAGAGAGACCAAAGAGTTATCAGGTGGGGCCAGAGAGCTCTGGCTACATTCAGACCTCTGCAACATCTATTTCCACAGCAGCTATTAGATTTCTAATATTGTTGGTTTAAAGGAGGCTCAGCTTTCTTGCCACAATGAGAGGGATTCAGCCCCTGTTGCCCCTTTTTCCTTTTCAGTGTGGTCTCACAAGGTCCTCTCGGTTTTCTGCAAACAATACTGCTAGGCTCTGGCCCTTATTTAAAAGATTAATAGGATGCTGTCTTGGCAGAGAAGCAATCAGTGAGGTTTCTGTGACAGCAGAAAAAGTGTGAAAACAAGGCAAAGAGGAGAGACCATTGTCACGGTTACCAACTGGCTGCCGCAGCTCAATTGAGATTGCTGTGGCTTTCAAGCCCAGCTGTCAATCACAGCAGCAAGCATCAATGGGGTAAATTTGAATGATAAAACGATAAGTCATGAGCAGGCGATTTCCCTGTCATCAGGACAGGCGCTGTTTGAGTGTAACTCAGTATGGATGGAGAGATTGTACTGCAACCATATGGATTTTGGTTTTGCCTGGAGTTGCTGGCTTCACCCCTCAATCATGACAGAATGTGTAATCACCAAATGTCTTCCTCTCAATCCCTGTTACAATTGGCAGCACAGTGCTGTCACTAGAGATGGGGGAACAAAATGGAAAGCTGACTAAAAGACAAGCTTTAAGTGACACTTAATTTGAGATACCCAGGCATTCTCTCAGCTCCAGTAAACAGGATCCATCAAACTTCGCCCAGAGCCTGTATGAGTCTGCAGCTGTCTGCGGGGAGAGGCACAGTATGCCTGAGAGGCCCCCAGTTATCAAGAGGACTGATGAAGAAATCAAGTGCTTTAATAGTTCCTCAAAACAAGAAGAGGCAAAGGAATGATTATGACACTTTCAAAGTGCAAATCTCCTATCTAATCCATGTCTACAGTAGCACACTGTGTTTTTGCTTTATATGCCATCCACCAAAAACAAAGCATGACAGGAGCTAATGACAGCCTCAGAGAAGACAGCGGAGAGGGTAAAAAAACACGAGTGAGCCAGAGAAGAAGTACGAGAAAAACAGTGAACAGCTGCTTTCTCCCTCCTTCCCTTTGCTCATCCCAGGAGATAGTCCCATGCGATCTCCCTGATCCTAGTTTGTGGCTGACAGAGGGGACCAGGGCTCTGTTCATCTCCCTACTCACATGGCTCTGTGCCCCCCCTCCGCCTGCCTGCCTGCCTGCCTCACCGACGCTTCGCTGCCAGGAGGAAAAGATGGTTGGGCGGGGGAGTGTAGGGGGGGGCTACATCAAGGAGAGACTCTCCCAGTGGGTTCTCGTCAGTTCCAGGCCATTGCACCTTGCTCGCTGGGATTTTATTTACACACACGCGTGCACACACAGCTATCCATGCGGAGGCAGATGACTTTTAATGGATGCGATAATGTAGCATGTTTTCTGGCTGTACAGTTACGTGTTTTGTTTTTTAAGAGCTGTTGCGCTAATACGAATTGCTACTGTAACAGATACCCGTGACAAAAAAATAACAGTCTGATGCCGTGCAGAGCCTAGTGTAGTGGCAAAAGACCAGATAACGTTCAATCAAAGCCAGTGATACGGTTGATGTGGTCAGTGGTAATGTGCAGCCAAAAGGCCTGACACACTTCCTCAGTCTTTGGGGACAAGGAGAGAATGGCAGGCTGGCCCTGTGCGTTCAATTTCTACAGATGTTGCCTTGGAGAGCGGCTGACTAGCTGGCTGCGGTGACAGCTGGACAGCTGTTCCTATAGACGCAGCCACAGAAGCATGCCACAGAGAGGGGGTGGGGGATAGTGTTGTATGTTTAGTTTATCTGTATGAAGTTCCCAGGACGTGCAAAGCTGTCACTTTTTGCAATGGTGCATGAGCCTGGATAAGCAAAGATGGCAATGAACAGGATATGGAGAGAGAACACAGATGGGTAAATATCAGACACGGCAGACACTATTTAAAGAAGCTCTAATAACAAAACTAAAAAAATTAAAAAATTGTTATTTGTCTGTCCAAAAATGAACTGTCTAATGCAACACCAACTGGCTACACTGGCGTACGTCAGAACACTTAATTTGATTCACAAGGTCTGTCTGAGCCACAGTGACTTTTTTATCATCATAAACAAGTAAAAGTTTAATATGAACTTCACAGGGAAATTTCAAATTAATTTTTTACTTTTTCATAAAAGAGGAGAGGGGGAAAAAATCTATTTTCAAAAGCAGAGAGGATAATTGGCTGAGCATTAAACGACTCTGGACTTTGTGCCAACATCAGTGGCTGCTGGTGATGAAAGGCAGTTTAAATTGGGGTCGTGTTCAGATATTATACCTTCATCCTGCCACTTAAAAATACAGTTACCTAAAATTATAGAGACCTGCTGGAAAACAGAGCAGCTTATAGATTAACACAATGACAGAAACCTGTGATTGGAAAAACAGCTCAAAGACAACTGAAATCAGAAACACTCAGCAGTATTAAATGCTGTCACCTGCTGAATAAACACTCTGCAAATCATGAGTTAAACAGCTTGGATTGACGCCAGTCTCTTCTGCCAAAATTCTCATTTTTCCTGAGCAAGACAGAATATTCATTATGCCACAAAAGGTCAGCAATTTGTTCAACTCAATAAAAATGTTAATAAAACTAAGGGCTCATGACAAGAAGCACTCATAGCCTCTGGTCGGCCATCAAAAAATGAATTTGTGAATGTGAGAGGTTGTGTAACTGCATCCATTTGAATGCAATGTTATGTGTAGCATTAGGGAGGTCAAAGGTTTTGCAGAAGCTGCAATCTAACAGGAAATGTCACTGTGGCCTGTTGTAATCCCGGTCAAACTCCAACAACTGCTCACCAGAAAGCAGATACAAACACATACACTACTCTACAACTTACAAGAAACAGGACCAACCTTGAAAACCCTCTACACACACACACACACGCAAACACACACACACACAAACCTCAAACTCCTGATCTGCTCGTACCCTCAGCCGTGCACTCTCCTTAATAAATAAAAGGACCCATTAGGCAGATTTCAAAGGCTGGCACTGGGTTTATAATTATATATGAAATCTTTTAGAAGAAAAAAGTGATTACTCTGGATGCAAGTCTGGAAGTGGGTGGGGGTGGGTTATTGCTAAGCAACCAGTCATTATCCTCCAGAGTGGAGCGAGGTGACCGGCCATCCGTCTAACTCTGGTGGCTCGCCTGGCTCCTGTGCAAACCCTCCCTCCTTTCCTCCACCACTCTCTATCCCTCGCTCTCTCTCTCTCTGCCGTCTCCCCGTCCGAATACAAACAGAGATAAAGAACGCTGCAATCGCTCTTGACACACAAATAGGTTAACACAATAAAGCCGGCTTTGCCTGGCTCACTCGAGGGAGGAAAGCAATTCCAGCAGCAGGCAGGAGGTAATAAAACAGGGCTAGGAGTGTGTGTGTGTGTTTGAGTGTGTGTGTGTCCATACATGTCCTCATGTCAATGTTCCTATGTTTTTGTATGTGAGTAGAGACAGGCACACAGAAGCTCTTTGGCTTCAGGGCCTAATATCCTATGGATTTTCAACCCTTTCTTGACACAAATAATAACATGGGAGAGAAAATGATGGAAATTCCAGGCTACTCCTCCATTTAGATTAAGGAAATGGTGGCTTTATATTAACAATATAGCTGACCTGCAGCAGTCCTATACAAACACATAAACCTTCCCTATGGGTTATATGCCTTCTCTCTTGTAAATAGTCTCTGGCTTGGTTAAAATTCAACAAGTAAATTGAATGAGTTTTATCTGTGGGAGCCTCTGCTTACTCTCCCTGATGCTGCCAGGACAGGCAATAAATGATAAAAATCTCCAGTTTTATTAAATCGCGTTGCATTCACGCTGAACTCAGGAAAATGGTGAGGTGGCTTCTGCAATTACAATCTGGACCAGACAACATTGTTTTCTCCAGTCAGTGGAAATTTCATTACCTTACAGCAACCACCTTAGAATTGGGTAATAGCCTCTTTTTGTCACAGACACAAACCGTCTGCGGGAGGTGTGACAACCCATAAGTGTTATCCATTTGCAACAATATGCATCTCGCCAGTCAGAGTCTGGGTGCTGGTCAGCATTATGTGCACTGTTATTCAGTGATATGAAAGAACTGAATGGAGAAAATAGCAGTCAATAACTAATTCCTGGATTGACTGTAGGATAATCAAATGCATTGAACCTTGATAGGTCTATGTGGCTGACGTTTCTCTCCGCAGGCTATTATAGACAGATGACGCAGGTCACACATGGCTCCATCTCTCAAATGTCAATAAATAGAGAGAAGGCTAGCACACTTCCTGTGGAGGGACTGACCTGTGGAGAAACTCCAATTAAAGCTTCAGAAGAAGTTTCACATATTTGGGTCACAGAGGGTAGTGTCAATCAAAGCCTCCACTTTTTACCCACAGTTCCTTCAACCAGGTAATCAAACAGCACAGATGTAAAGTGGTGGCTATTGTCAACAGGGAATAAATTACCAAAGCATGAAGAGAAAACATCTTATCTGTCTGATGTATTTCCTGCTTCTGCAGAAAGCTACAAAGCCCAAGGGAGAGCAGTCAACCAAAATGCAGGGAGATGGAGATTAGGATGATGTGCAGTTCCTTGTTCCATTAAAGTTTGATCTTCCTCAATAGCCGAGGAGAATCAGATATCTCCCATTCAAGATTAAAGTACACCAGCATAGAGGGAGAGATTAATCAGAGGCCTGCATGAGATAAAAACAGCCTTGCTTCTGGCATGGAAAACAGTGGCAATAAAGAGTTCAGCTGATAATGTGAAACATGGTGAAGCACAATAGCAAATCAAACAGCATGTACGGGCCTCCAAAACAAATCAAAGAGCCGACTAGACTGCGATACAGTGGCTGGAGAAGTACAGCAGGGGCTGATCTGATAGTAACCAAGGCCTTCATTTTATTACTGGTTCAGGTTGAAGAGGGCACACAGAGAATTTTCCCATGTTGCTCACTGTCGCCAGGCTCTCATTCCCTCTCCTCCTCCTCTCCTTGAGATCAATGGCGCTGGGGTGATTTCACAGCAGCCTGCACTGTCACCCAGAACAAATCAATGTGACCATGAGGAAGGCAAGAGCGGCATTGTTTTTAAGGAGAGCAAATTCACTGTTGGAGAGCTTGTCAGATTTGCTTTATTCTCCTTCTTCCCCCAAGAACACTTTGGAAAAAGCATGCCTCCCCTTACTTTTCTGGCTGGGTTATGGAGCTAACTATAAACTCCACAGCACTCAGACTCTCAATACTAGTGTACTCATTAAAAACATATAAACTGTGCTGTTCCTGTTGAGTACATTTCACGTGTGCGTGTGCATTTTCAAAGGAAAAAAATGGACCAGTGGCCCTAACCTGTTCAAATTCAAGGCTATATATTAACCTGAGGGCCTCATGAGATGTGACTTCCATTCTGCCTGACAGCGGGTGAAAAGCTAAGAGTGGGAGGAGGTCGGAAGGATCATTGCAGTTTGTCATGCGCTAAGTGGCTGCAGATAACCCTGATGAAGAGCTGACAACGTCTACCATCACAGCAGATCAGATCACATGAGCAGAGCCATGGCCAGGTAAACCTTCACTACAGCCAAAGTAACAGGAAGCTGAAGACGGAGTAACAGCGAAGAAGCTGATCACATCTTGTTAACATAAACCACTCATCAGAATCACTGCAGGGGATCATGTGTGCAATCATATGCCTGTAGCATATTTTTATGTAGCTGCTCTACATCAAAGACAAATATACTTCAACTGAACTGATTAAGCTATTCCTCATGAAAACAAGATGCAGCCCCTATATTTATAGTCATTTGTCAATTTACTGCAACGTTTTTGTCTCATTTTATCTTATTATATTACGTGCATTATTATACGTTGAAGCTCATTCTGACAATTAAACCCATGTCTATTAAATTAAATGTAAAGCTCCACGATTTAATTCATTTGCACGAGAAGCAAGAGTTACACTGATGCCTCATATATAGGAAATATAATGTTGAAAACTGAAAACAAGTCATGTGCCACGAGTGACCCTGGACCATTGCAGAGAATCTGTATCTGAGTCTTTGACCCTGACATCATAGAACATCAAATGACTGGGTACAAAATGAGACCTGACGAAGGCGACACAGCTAATAAGACAGAGTCTCAATCATCCTGTACTACAATAGATAAAATGTGCAGTTTCACCCAGCAGCTAACTACGCATCAATCAGGGAATACAGGTGATGGTACCTAATGTAGCCAAGTAGACAACAGAAACTTGCCAGTATGCCTGAGCCAAATGTGCAAACACAACTGTCCCTGCTCATCCCAAATGTACATTTAATGTCAAATCTCATCAACAGCATCATCTCTGCTGGAAATAAAAAGCATTGCTTTCACCTCTGTACAATCACACTTACTGGCTGAAGGGTGTCTGTTTTTTCTACAGTGATTTTTGTAATGCTTTTGTTTTGTGTAGCTTTTTTTCATGCTCTGTCTCTGCATCATCCACTGATGTGCAAGATAAATCTTCCTGCAGGAACAGAGTTGAATCATGTAATGTTGTAAAGTACAAGAAAGGGCACGTCTGTTTTGTTTTCCAGCACATGAAAAAAGTAATACCCCTGAAATTAACACTTTGATCAAATATCTAATGAGCTGCTGTTGACATGGCTTTGAGATAAAATGTTCGTTATTTCATAATGTGTCCGAGAATTTTCAACTAAGAAGCTTTGAGCTTTGCAGGGATATTAGCTTATCTAGGAGTGCTTGTCTTTTCTTTTCTTTGACAGGATACAAAAATGTTTTTCATGACTATTTATGCTATTATTCTATGAATGATGTACTCTATACTGAAAAGCAGGTCTGATTTTTTTTTTTTAAATATTTCATCATGAATAATAGAAGCACTTTTATTAATATAGTACACACTAGAACGGACATGCATAGCCTATAGACACTCCAGGGGTCGTAGATCTTTAGTAACGCACACGCACACACAGTGGCTCGCATGCACACAAAATTGTATCTACTATTTTAGTCATCTTAAGTGCCAAAATGAGTTTTGCTGCCTCTGGGTAGGTGTTGAGACAATCAAACCATGCAGGGATTAAAAAAGATTAATACATAGTGCAGGAAATTAAACTTCAGCGACTTAAACGATATTCATGAGTCAAGCTCACTTATTCACTTCAGGCAAGCACTTTAATAAGCAAAGAATACAGTAAGGAACCCAAATGCTATCAATCAATCAAACTGATATGCAATTTCAGTTCCAAATTGATAAAATACCAAGCTCCTTTTAGTGCATTACTTTAGTTAATATAATACATTGCTAAAATATGTTCGCAACCTTCCATCTGTTGGCAGAATAAGTGAGTGTAAGCAAGTAAATCAGAATCTACTTTAGTAATTATGATTTCCATAATTGTATCAATGTGCTACCTGCAATAACAGTAAATGTGGCTGTGATCTGGGTTTAGTTTTCTTTAGTTTAAGAAACACAACTACTCAGCCTACAAATAATTTACAAACGCATCTGTTGACTACACAAAAGTGCAGGAGGAAAACTAGTGAAAGACAAAGGAAGATGAAATGTGAGACATGTCTTGAGCCTGCAGCAGGACACTTGAAGGTCTAATCTTTAAGAAAAAAGATCTAAGAGCAAGCTAGAAAATAAAGAGGCACAACAACAGCTACAAACTCCGAAAGGTAATTCACTGACCTAGATATTAAAGCTTTTCTGCCATTCTGTTCTCCCCTGCCTTGTCCAACCATCATGTTGAGTTAAGGCAAGCATTATGCTGGGAAGACTATTTGTTTAGGTGAGGAGCAGCCGCAGAGCTAATATGAGCACAATTTGCTCAGCAGGTCATAGGCGCAGAGTGGAGGAAGTAAATGAGGCAGTTCTGCCCCCTCGGGTGCAGCCCCTGCCTCATACATCACTGGATGTTTTATTCAATACAGCCAGGAAGGCTCTATGGCAGGTGCCCTGACTGTGGGGGCGCCTGCCCTGCTGTAGGGGCCCATATTACATTCAGCGAGCTGCCTGTCTGTGGGCTGCTGGAGAGAGAATGACTGGAGCCGGTGAGGAAGATAAATTTTAAGGATGCTTGTAGTCTAATGATAAAACATACTGTGTGCAGCTTTTTCACTGCACAGTCAGCATAATGTGCAGGCTCATTTATGTGCAGTATGAGAGATGAAGCTAAATATTACAAAGCAACCTCAGCAACCCTTAAGGCTCAAAGTTCACAGGAGGCAAAACTGCTCTAACTTTATCAGCACGCTTTCATATTCAAATAAAACATGGACTTCAGTTACATCCGAGATAATCAGACCTTTCAATTTGCATTCCAGGCTGAGACTGCAGAGGACAAATTTGCTGAAGAATTCATAGGACAATGACAAATTGCCTCTAGACCTCAATGCAGCACAGAGCATCATCCATGTCGCCAAGCACAAAGTGAAAAGTTTTACAGCGTTACGCACACATCTCCATGAATTTTATATGCAATATGCAAACATACTATTAAAAAAGACTGTATATCATTAACACCCCTGAGTGAAAAATCACTAATTGCAGCAGACAATATACTTCCCCCCACATAAAGTGACGCACGGGGGCGTACAGATGAGAAATTCGCACCTTTTGCTCTGAGCCGCAACTCCTCTAGTGCCACATATTCCTGCCTGTGGTGCCTGCGGTGCAATACCCTCGACAATACACTTAATTGCTACCCATACTTGAAAAGACCAATATTACACATCAAAGCAGTTCCTAAAGCCATTCGGGAGCGGCTCTCTAACAAGTCGATTTTTACAACACTTCCTTTATTGTGGGTCACGCAGAGAAACAAAGGCTTTAAATCTGAGACATCGTTATGTGAGCAACATCCTGGAAAAGGGAGAGCATTTACAAACATTCATTATATCCTTCTTTTCATCTGTTTATTATCCCAAAGGGATTCAGCCAGGTTCTGACAGTCGTCAGAACCTGGCTGTGTTCATGTATCCATTAACAATACGTTAATGGATACATGAAATCCAAACTAGTCTGAATTTGTAAGACTTTGAGCATAAAATATTTACAATAAAATATAGGACTGTTTACCATAAATTGCTCCGTAGTGCAGACTACAACTCCATGCAGATTGTAGCATTCACTGAGCAATCTGCTTCATACTTCTGTGGTCCAAATTAAAAAGGATTCATGCTCTTCTCCAGAATCCAGCAACCTTTTAGTCGATGTCAAATGTTGATTAAGTTTATCCTCCTTTTCCAGTGGTATGCAAATATACCGATAACCCGGCGAATTAGATTCCACACTGTAGCCCCTAGCATGCAAAGTTAATAAGCTTTGCCTTTTTACTCGACTCGGTTGCCAATTTTTGTCGAGGGCAAAAGCGCAGGTCGGCAATTTCAGGAGCCTCCTCGGAAGGATTGCGCACCAAGTGCGCTTCGGGTTTGTAGCGTTCAGCCTCCGGAATAAAGTAAAAGGTCCTGGTTGCTCTTCTTTTTGCTTGAGGTTGTCTCCAAAAAAGAGAAATGTTAATCGAAAGACCGGGTGGTTGAACTGCTACGCAGTATTCCAAAATCCACCGCTGTTACGCACGGCTTTAAGTGGTCCGCCTGTTCACTGTTGTAGACCGTATGTCAAATGTATCGAGTATCATGCAAATATTAGTGTATAATCTAGGCAGTATCGTGTGAAGGAACCCTGAAAAAAAAATCAAGGCTGGGCCGAAGCAGATGCCTGAAATATCCTAAAGTGATTCAATGCGATGTAAAATCCCGGTGACCAGGCTCTGCTCCGTTCGTCACTTTCTCCGTGGTGTCAGCAGCGTCTCTGAGATGTCTTGCCTCCCGATTTAGACTCAGATTTCCAGCTGAGACTGTCGCGTAACCTCGATAGTAATGCTCCGAGATGCTCTCTTTGGTGTACTAACCAAATTACTACTGGTTAAGTCTGAATAAAGAGCTAGCTCCTTCAGGCAGCTCCGGGATGCGGTCCTGCCCTTGTGCTGAGCTGCCGAGACTGACAATAACCCGGAACGCTGCAGACTGTCAGGCTGCACAGACCGCCCACCGACCAATCACTGTACTGAGGGAATAGAAACATTCCCACGGGTTGGCCAATCATCGGTAATTGAAGACTGTTACCATAGAGATGCTCGGCGTCCAAGCGTCTGAAACCACGTTGTTTATTCGCGGAAAAGAAAAAAAGCGTCTGATATAAATTGCCATGGCAGAATGCAGATTGAGATCTTTAATCACAGTTTTATCTTTTTCCCCCCAGCAGCCTAGTTTAAGGTTAAAGGAACCAGTTATTAATGCCAGGACTTGGTCTCAAACCTGCGAGCATCTGTAAAAGTGCCATTGTGGCAGAAATGAAATTACTCTGCAGTCAGTCCACAAGGAAAAGTAAACGATTATTGTGCATCCGGAATAAAATGAAATGCGATTACCCTGCGAATGAATCCGCCCTTTATGAATTGGTGACTTCAAAATGCTCTTAAACTTAATTGGTTTAAAACTCCTATAAGACAAACGTTCCATACAGATAAGAGGCCTTGCAATAATCAGTTCATTATATCAAATGCTTGGCTGTTGTGTGATCATCCAGGACACATTTATTGATTGATCTCAGATTTATTTGATGCTCTACTGTATCCTGAGTACTGTGTGAGTTAAAGAGGAAGCTATATTGTGAACAGGAGCTGAATATACTTTCTTACAACCCTTTAGAAACTGCACAGATGCAGACACTGAGCATTTCAGTACATCAAATTACTGGCATAAATTCCAGCAAGAATGGGGCAATCTTTTAAAAAGTGTGACATATCT